>JAWQFJ010001430.1:346301-373801 GCA_034096865.1 Theodoxus fluviatilis
CCCCCCCCCCCCCCCCCCCCCCCTGAAAACTCATTAAGAGACCTGTGAACTGAGTTACATGACTGTCCCATCCCACCATGCTGTGGATGCAATGCAAGTGCTGCACATAGCCATGCATAGATGTCTAGAGACTACAAGCAGTTGAGTCTTCAACTCACTAGATGCACTGCCAGCACTGCTTCCCACACAGTGCTGCCCTGCACCCCCCATCACCAAGTGAAGTGCATTGTGTCTCAAAGTAGCATCCAGCTACAGCCCACTCTGGTGGGTAGGGGCCTGGTTATCAACTCTGAGATCCCTATAGGACTGGATTGATGGAGTTTTACACCCTATCAGCCTTTGTAGGCTGTGTAAGGGCACTCCCTGAAAAATCAATTGAGCTGGTTTCCCTAGTAATTCACCTTTCACACGTTGTGTTGGGAGACATGGTGGGTTTATTCATTTGACCACCAACCCACAGGGAGAGGCTATGTAAGGCCACTGAGCACAAAAACCACTAGAATAGTTTGGAATAAGCACAAATGAGGTCATGATGTCCCATAAATTTTTTCTCTTACAAATTGCATAGGGAGATGTAGTGGGTCTATTCTCACCCCCAACCCACAGGGTGCTTGAGATCTCTGCAGAAAACTGATCTGTGGCCATTTTATTCTTAACAGTATATGAAGATTTAAGATGAGCAACAGCTTTTGAAATTATTTTTGAATATGCACTTTAATGAGTGATACATTGATGAATTAATTTTTTTAAGACCAAAAATGTCCTAATGTAACTGGACTCACTTCAAAATGTTGTATTCAAAGGATGCAAGATTTTAAATTGCAAGTAGCTATGCACCTTATCATTCAAACTAGAAATGGTTTTCACCATCTAAAAACTCATGAAATCTTTGCTTAGAAATGGTACATGACTCAAAATCGACTGAGAGCACAATGCAAGTCATTTTGTGGTGCAGGGTAAAATTTCTGCCCCCTCTCCCCATCTCCCATAGACAGTGCTCTACACTGCCAGACTGCTCTCCCATTGACAGTGCTCTACACTGCCAGACTGCTCTCCCATAGACAGTGCTCTACACTGCCAGACTGCTCTCCCACCATGCAGCCTCTGAAGACCATGGTGGCTACAGTTATCAAGGAAAAGATCAAGGACAGATGAAGAGGAATCAGACAAGGCAATATCAAACAAGAAATCCAGGAACAAGACCAATCAGACCGAATGAAAGACAATGACAATGCATGGAAGCAAGGGCAGGGACAGCTGGAACATGATGACAATGTTGCCAGGACACTACACAGCAAGGACAGATTTAGGTGTCCAGTATGAGTGTGGCAGGGAAGGATATGGCGGTCTCTACACTGAAGTCTGCTCTACAATGACTAAGAACTGGGGCAGTTCTGAGCAAAGCATGGAGTCCTCAAGCTGGAATCTGGGCCAGTGACTCTGCAGTCATCCAAGGTGCTTCCAACAGTGAAACTATACCCTTTTCCCTGACATCATTCTGAAGTACATGTACTTTCTGAACAAGGCTGTGCAATCTCCATATTAGTACTAATAGTAGAAAACAAAAAAGCTGCTTTTGACGCAGGGGTACCATGACAAGCCACACAGCCACACCAAAAGGCAAGATTTGGTTTACCAAGATTTCCAACACCAGTAAACACCAATCACTTCAACCCTGATGTCAGTTACTTAGCCACCCCCACCACCACCACCACCACTCATGGCTCCACCACCAACCATGGCTTCACCACCAACCATGGCTCCACCACCAACCATGGCTCCACCACCAACCATGGCTCCACCACCAGCCACAGCAAGGCATACTGCTCAAGACCACTCACCCCCTGGGAAGGCTTTTCCTTGAGCACCATCTCGTCAGCATCCAGTCTATCCTTTTCACTCTCTCCATTCGCCTTCTCCCCAAGGTCTGCTGTGGCAGTTCCCCCCTTGTCCTTGAATATCCCACTCTTCCTCAGATTCAGGTGGTTGGTCTGCAGGGCAAGCAGCAGCATCATGTCAGCATCATCATGTCAGCATCATCATGTCAGCATCATCATGTCAGCATCATCATGTCAGCATCATCATGTAAGCATCATCATGTCAGCATCATCATGTCAGCATCATTATAGCAATGAGCAGCTTTGTCTGTTTGTATTCTTGTATGCATGCGAGTCCTGGATACTCACATCTGAACTACAGAGACGGATACAAGCCCTGGATACCGCAAGATTCTGAACATCTCATATAAAGACCATGTCAGGAATGAGGAAGTCAGCAACAGGATCAGGAGAGCAATTGGACAGTACAAAGACCTGCTCTCAATCATGAAAAGCAGAAAGCTGAAGTGGTACGGTCACGTGTCAAGAGGCAGTGAGCTGGCCAAGACCATCCTGCAAGGTACCGTACCAGGTGGGAGAAGGAGAGGCAGGCAGAGAAAGAGGTGGGAAGACAACATCAAAGAGTGGACAGGCTTGACCTTTGCTGACTCACAGCGAGCCACAGAGGATAGAGATCGATGGAGGAAGATTGTCCGAAAGTCATCAGTGGTGCCTCAACAACCCATCTCAGGGTTAAGAGACTGAACTGAACTGAACTGAACTGAACTTCCCCAGAGAGATGTAGTGCAGGCCACAGTGACCAGCATAGAGTCAGATGACAGTTTTCCATTTACTGTGTGCAGCAAACAATTTTCATCACAAACCCAAAGTTAACTGAAGGCCAAATAGATAACTTGATCCTAGGAGTCTTGCTTTGCAAACAAGATGATCAAAAGTGGTATAATGAAAACTCCATGAACGTCATAAAGATGGAAAGTTTACAATTGTTTTGGACTTTTTTCCCCTAACAATGCCAAAGTTGTACATTTCCAACTGAGGTACTTTTCTGTGGCAACCTCTATCAGTTTTGAAGTAGTCAACAAGCTTATCCTTGACATAAATAAAAATGCAAAATACACAAGCAACCCATTGTCCTTAATCACAACAAAGACACAGAAAGGTAACTTCTCTGAGAAAACCTATCACTTATGGGCAATTCATCCACACCCAACAAAAATTATGAGAAATGAAGTTGTTTGAAGTGAATGAGCAGTTTCCACCTATAATAATCATGGTCAAAAGGAAAGACTTAATATGAGACAAAGAACAAGGTTCTAAATTGAAAACATGTCACACCCATTAGCAAAGAAAAATAACTAACACTTACAAAAAAAGATTGTGCTTGAAGTCAAATTATTGCATAATTCCTACAATTTTCCTTATGGTGCTGGTTATTTTCTCAAAATATCTCCAGCAGCTTTCCCGCTGTAAACTATAAGACTTCAGCAACGAAAATGCAACCTTCCTTCTCCCGGAAAACTATCAGAAGCTGATGAGAAATGAGGATTACAGGATATTTGTAGAGTAAATATTTTGTGGGCTACACGAGGCCATTGATCACAAAAATCACTAGAGCTGGTTAGAGTAAAATCCAATCTTGATTTCCCCAACCATCCATTGTTTATGAATCATGTAGGGAGACATAATTGGTCTATTCTTACCCCCATACCATATGAGGAGAAAACAGAAGATTACTTACAAGCGTCTTATACATGCCAGACATGCGCCTAATGACTTCGTCCACCATTTGTTCCGAGATGAGGGATGCCACAGCCAGATTCAGCTCACTGTAAGAAAAAAACAAGCCAGTCACCCAGTCTGTCCATCAGCCAGTCAGTAGACAAGTCAGTCACCCAGTATGTCCATCAGTCGGTCAGTAGACAAGTCAGTCACCCAGTCTGTCCATCAGTCGGTCAGTAGACAAGTCAGTCACCCAGTCTGTCCATCAATCAGTCAGTAGACAAGTCAGTCACCCAGTATGTCCATCAGTCGGTCAGTAGACAAGTCAGTCACCCAGTCTGTCCATCAGTCGGTCAGTAGACAAGTCAGTCACCCAGTCTGTCCATCAGTTGGTCAGTAGACAAGTCAGTCACCCAGTATGTCCATCAGTTGGTCAGTAGACAAGTCAGTCACCCAGTCTGTCCATCAGTCGGTCAGTAGACAAGTCAGTCACCCAGTCTGTCCATCAGTTGGTCAGTAGACAAGTCAGTCACCCAGTATGTCCATCAGTTGGTCAGTAGACAAGTCAGTCACCCAGTCTGTCCATCAATCAGTCAGTAGACAAGTCAGTCACCCAGTCTGTTCATCAGTCAGTCAGTAGACAAGTCAGTCACCCAGTCTGTCCATCAGCCAGTCAGTAGACAAGTCAGTCACCCAGTCTGTCCATCAGCCAGTCAGTAGACAAGCCAGCCATCCAGTCAGTCCATCAGCCAGTCAGTAGACAAGTCAGTCACCCAGTCTGTCCATCAGTCAATCAATAGACAAGTCAGTCACTGATTAAAAAAAAAATTTCACTTGGGTTAGCTGGTAAATTACTTCAGTCAGTCCAGTCCAGTCTTATCCAGTGAGGGCCAGTCTTACTGTTGGGTCAGAAACAAATTTACCCAGATGTGCATGGTCAGTCAGATACTCACTCACTCTCACTCACTACTTCAGGTTCCCACACTCACTCACTCAGATCAGTCACTCCCATTGCATGACTCATGTTCATCCATTTACAATTCTCATCTCACCTCTCCTTTCTATCTATCTTCAATGAATCTCATCTCACTTCACTCATTGACTGAACCAGCATTTTCACAAAAAGATGCATGTTGTGCCCTCCCCTATGTGTTCTTGTGGAGAGGCAGAACAGGACACGGCCCACATCCTACAGACTGCGGGAGCCTCCAGTTGCTGAGGGCAGAGATTTGGCCAATGCCAGAGTCCTTGCACAACAAACTGTACGGGCCGGTGGATGCGCTGCAGAGGACCACTGATTATATTTCAAGATCTGGACTCCAAGTGTGATCGGCAATTGAGAAGAAGAAGAAGAAGACTTCACTCATTTACAGCACTCAGATACTGCAAGTTTTTGGGTCCCTCTTCCTCAGACATGAGCACTGTGCTTCACTCTACTGTAGCATGATGGCTCGCTCAATGGAACATCCACTAGTGTGTGAGTACTTACAAGAAGCATCCCTGGCTAGAAGATCTGCACCACCAACCTGACACCCATACCATGCACTACCTGAGAGAAAAGGTGAGAGAGAGAGAGAGAGAGAGAGAGAGAGAGAGAGAGAGAGAGAGAGAGAGAGAGAGAGAGAGAGAGAGACAGAGACAGACAGAGAGAGAGAGACAGAGACAGAGACAGACAGAGACAGAGACAGAGACAGAGACAGACAGACAGACAGACAGACAGACAGACAGACAGACAGACAGACAGACAGACAGACAGACAGAGAAAGAGAGAAACAGGGAAGGGGGTGATGCAAAACTGATGAGTATTGGAGTTTTACAGCCTAACAGCCTTCGTACTGGAGCTGGTTAGAGGAAAGAACAAGTGAAGTCTCATTTCCCTAGTTATATACCTCTTTCGAATTTCACATGGAGATCCGAGGGTCGATTCTTACCCCCAACCTACAGGGGGGTCTATTCTTACCCCCAACCCACAGGGGAAGACAGCAAAAGTGAGAGACCCCTCCTACCTGAGCTTGTTGTAGGTGTCTGTGGCCACTTCGTCCATGATGAGACGTGCAAAGTCCTTGGGCACCGCACTTCGTTCCTGGCAGCCTTGTCTGAGCTCCGTTTCGAAAGCCTGAAGAATGAATGAAAGAACAAATGAGTGAATGATTTGTTTTTGCCATCCAGCTTTTGTAAGCTATGGGAGGCAATGGATCACAGCCATCCAGCTTTTGTAAGCTATGGGAGGCAATGGATCACAAACATTATTAGAGCTGGTTAGAATAAGAGCACTTCGTGTCTCGATTTTCCTGGTGATTTGTCTTTTATAAATTGCATAGAGATGAGATGGGTCTTTTCTAATCCCCAACCCAGAGGAACATCCCACATCTCATGTGTGTGCACGTGTGTGTGTGTGTGTGTGTGTGTGTGTGTGTGTGTATGTGTGTGTGTATGTGTGTGTGTGTGTGTTTGTGTGTGCATGCCACTCTCAGAGCTTGCAGGATCAGTGTCTCAGGCTGGGAGTCCCTGGTTGCGGAACATAGCGCATGGCTCTCAGCGGCTGCCCAGGGTGTAGCGGCTTTTGAGGAGTGGCGCCTGCAGAGATTGGCCAGCATGCGTGCTGCCCGTAAAGAAAGGAGGTTGGATCCCACTACTGCAGTTGCATGCCCGGAGTGCGGTCCCTCTTATGTGCATCGCAGTTCGGGCTGCAATCCCACCTTCAGAATCACTGAGGTCATCGTCGCCAGCGACGAACATCCAAGAAGAAGAGGCGTGCATGCACGTGTGTGTGTGTGAGCGTGAGTATGTGTGTGTGTGTGTGTGCATGCATGCATGTGTGTGTGTGTGTGCATGCATGCATGTGTGTGTGTGTGCATGCATGTGTGTGTGTGTGCATGCATGTGTGTGTGTGAGTGCATACATGTGTTGCATGTGTGTGAGTGCATGCATGTGTGCTCATATGTGTGTATGTGTGTTTGTGTGCAAGTGTGTATGCACATGCAACAATAACTAACAGCTCTGGCTGCCATAACACAAGGTCAATGCCAGTGGTAGCAATCCATGGTAGTGGGCCAATTCCTACACTTGATTCCACATCAGCTCTTTGTTGAATTTCCTCAAGTTTTCTTGTTCACAGTGACGGCTTACAGTTTAGAAATTTTATGTTGATTCATTCAGATTTATTGGCTCTGGTTGATTCCGTCTCCACCAGCCATTCAAACAGAGACATGTTCATGGTCAGTGTGCCCCAATAAAGAAAACAACACACAACACAACACACAACACAACACAACACACAACACAACACAACACAACACAACACAACACAACACAACACAACACAACACAACACACACCACACACACAGAGGGGAATACTCACCTCCTGACCAAGAACTGTGGAGCATAGTCCATCAGCACACTTCAGCATGTCATTCACATTTTTCTGTGAAAAGATTCACCACGGCTTAGCCAATCTGACCAGTTAGAGAAACAAGGCTAGAGACAGAGAGACATCATGAACAAATATATACTTTTCCATGTCTTGATTTCAAATGTTGAAAAAAGGCAAAATAAAAACTTATCACAAAAAGGGGACTAGGTGATACTTCCCACCTCCCTCCCTGCCCAGCTGCATGTCTTCTTCTCTGGCACAGCTGCATGTCTTCTTCTCTGGCACAGCTGCATGTCTTCTTCTCTGGCACAGCTGCATGTCTTCTTCTCTGGCACAGCTGCCCCCAGTAGCATTCCTTCCTCACTGTTCCAACATGATTCCCATCTTCCCTCCCCCTCCAGACCTCAGTCTGCATTCAACACTGTCTTTTTCCCTTTCTTCCTCCCTCACTATATTAGGCTCCTCAAGAAAAAGGTGTTAAATTCCAGTCACCTAACTGACCTTGAATTTTGTAACTGATCCTGTGCTCTTTTTTTTTCACTGCTGGAAAACACACACATTACGCATGCACACACACGCACGCACTCACACATACAAATAGCATGCACTTAAAGAGTGTATATATTTCATAAGAATAAATAACAATTTCACGTACGTTGTACACATAGATCTTATTCCCCTCTGCCTTCCATTCTTCCTACCTCAGTCTGATCCTGCAGCACTTTACGAAGGGTCTCTGCCATCTTTGTGATCTGCAGCTCCACAGGGTTGCCTGTACTCTGGGATGTCATGGCAATCTGCTGCAGGCGTGGCAGCAGCTGTGGAATGAGTGAATGAATATATGAATGAATGTTCATAATGTCTATGGTTCATCATCATCCTTTGTAGGCTATGTAAGGCCACTGATTCTGGGGAGAAAGAGCCAGTTGGAATAAAAGCAAGTCTCAATGTCCCTAGTTCTTAGCCTTTTACAAATCCCATAGGGAAACCATGGGTCTATTCCTATAGGGTGCTTGTGTGTGTGTGTGTGTCTGTGTTTGAGTGTCAGTGTCTGTGTGTGTGTGTGTGTGTGTGTGTGTGTGTGTGTGTGTGTGTGTGTGTGTGTGTGTGTGTGTGTGTGTGTGTGTGTCTGTGTTTGAGTGTCAGTGTGTGTGTGTGTGTGTGTGTGTGTGTGTGTGTGTGTGTGTGTGTGTGTGTGTGTGTGTGTGTGTCTGTGTTTGAGTGTCAGTGTCTGTGTGTGTGTGTGTGCACGCGCGCATGTGTGTGTGTGCATGTGTGTGTGTGCATGTGCGCGTGTTTGAGTGTAAGTGTCTATGTGTGTGTACATGTGTGTGTGTGCATGTGTGTGTGTGTGAATGTGTTTCAGTGTCAGTGTCTATGTGTGTGTGCATGTGTGTGTGTGTGTGTGTGCATGTGTGTGCATGCATGTGTGTGTGTGTGTGTGTGCATGTGTGTGTGTGCATGTGTGTGTGTGCATATGTGTGTGTGTGTGTTGTGTGTGTGCGTGCGTGCGTGCGTGCGTGCGTGTGTGTAAAAAGAATGTGGACAAAGTTAATCAATACTGATGTGTAGGGATCTCACCAAGCACTTTACCCAAGTATAGATAAAACAGGCAATGTTCACACAAACAAAACAAACATGTCAATATTCCTCTTTTTCAGAATGGAGAATCAACTTAATGAAGAAAATACCTCTTCACTGTTGAATGGCCAAGTGAGTAGGTCACTAGCATTTCATACACTCTTCAAAGCAATGCAACTGTCATTTCGTTCCTGTTTATTTAACCAATGATACAATCATACTAGCTGAGCACTTCCGAGTTCATTCCAACTGAAAGTGGCCCCTCGAATTCTTCACTTTCCCAGAAACATGGTTCAACACATGGCTATACACCAACACATGGCTATACACCAACACATGGCTATACACCAACACATGGCTATACACCAACACATGGCTATACACCAACACATGGCTATACACCAACACATGGCTATACACCAACACATGGCTATACACCAACACATGGCTATACACCAACACATGGCTATACACCAACACATGGCTATACACCAACACATGGCTATACACCAACACATGGCTATACACCAACACATGGCTATACACCAACACATTGAAAAACACTCACCAAAACACACTAAGTGAAGCACTATGAACCACACACAACTGGACAAAGGAGATATGAGTCACAAAGCCACGCACAGACATGGAATGTAATCTCACATTAGCACATGACATGCAATGGTTGGATTCATGACTACTCATTTACTCACACGTGCACACACACCACACTAACACACACACACACACACACACACACACACACACACACACACACACACACACACACACACACACGCACACACACACCACACACACACACACACACACACACACACACACACAGAGACACAGACACACACACACACACTAACACTAACACACACACACACACAGACATGCACACACACACACACACAGACACACACACTAACACACACACACACACACACACACACACACACACACACACACACATACACACACTAACACACACAGAGACACACACAGAGAGACACACACACACACACACACACACACACACACACACACACACACACAAACACACACACAGACATGCACACACACACACACACACACACACACACACACATGCACACACACACAGACAGACACACACACAGACATGCACACACACACACAGACATGCACACACACACACACACAGACAGACACACACACAGACATGCACACACACACACACAGACATGCACAGACACACACACAGACATGCACACACACACAGACATGCACACACACAGACATGCACACACACAGACATGCACACACACAGACATGCACACACACACACAGACAAGTGAGGGAAGACAGGTCAAGTACAGCTGAGGGGGCTACTGACCTGTTTAGAGTTGTTGGCATCCTTGATGATTTTGGCGGCAGTGTCAAGATCAGGTTGGAGGTCCGAGCTTGGCCCAGTGCTAAGGGCATTGATGGCATCCTGAAGTTGCACTGCCAGTCTGTCTACAGACTGGAAGAAAGGAGAGCACAGACAGCATGACTGGCCTGTCTATATCTCTTGCAACAAGCTCCATGGAAATGAGGGACATGTGCCAGCCACGTTCTCTAACCCATGGTATGTAATAGTGACTCCCGGCTGGCATCTTTAAATAAAATCATAACATATTAAACATTACTAGATAGAGAAGAGAATGAGCTAAGAAGATATGCAGGGGTGGTGGTGAGAGGCTTAGAAAATTTCAAAGCAATTTTGTCAACACTTACAAAAAATAAAAACAGAAAGTGAGAAACATTCAAATAAACAGAAGTTACAATATTTTGTTTTTTACAGTTTACAAAGTTTCATTTTGTAATGTTCAAAGACACAACATATGCCATACATATCCCAAGTTTGACAAAGAAATCTCTCCATTTAGATTGTGTGCGAGTTTATTTAAAAACGCAGTACTTTTCAGAGGAAAAAATGTTGGTCAAGTCCTTGTAGAGAAACTAATAACAATTACCCCTCCTGAGAAACTAATTGAAGAAAGCATCAGTCAGTCAATTGCTTGATCCCCCTGTCTGAATTGTTCCTGACATTTCATAAACAAGCTTGGATGGAAGGGATAGAGAGACCTGCATCTCCCAGTTGAGCAGTGGAGACAACTCACAGGTCAGCATTGACAGACAGGACAGAGGGACAAGCATCTACCTGCTGACCAGTGGAGATCATTCAATGACCAGCTTGAACAGACAGGACAGGACAAGGATGTACCTGCTGAGTGGCAGAGATGAAGCCTTGCTGCAGGCGGTAGGCCTGGTCCGAGGCAAAACGACGGGGACTGTGGTTCCTCTGGAGCAAGGCCTCCATCTGCAAAGAGACAAGGCAAAAACGCTACTGGGACTAGGAGTGTTGACAGATGCAGATGAGGTAAACTTTCTACACGGAATGAAGACAGAATCAACAAAAAGGATACATGGCAGGTGGGAATGAGAGAGGGGTGAGATGAGAAGAGAAAAGAGGATGGACAGAGTGGCAAAGAGGGACAAGAAGATTATAGCAGAGAAGGGGAGAGGAAGGTAGAGCAAGGAGGGAAATGAATGAGAAGAGATTGAGGAGGGAGAAGGGCAGGAGAGGGAGAAGGGAGGGAGAGGGAGAAGGGAGGGAGAGGGAGAAGGGAGGGAGAGGGAGAAGGGAGGGAGAAGGTAGGGAGAAGGGAGGGAGAAGGGAGGGAGAAGGGGGAGAAGGGAGGGAGAGGGAGAAGGGAGGGAGAGGGTGAAGGGAGGGAGAGGGAGATTGAGGAGGGAGAAGGGAGGGAGAGGGAGAAGGGAGGGAGAGGGAGAAGGGAGGGAGAGGGAGATTGAGGAGGGAGATTGAGGAGGGAGAAGGGAGGGAGAAGGGAGGGAGAGGGAGAAGGCAGGGAGAGGGAGAGGGAAAAGGGAGAGGAGAGGGAGGGGGAGAAGGGAGGGGGAGAAGGGAGGGAGGGAAGGGGGGGGAGGGGAGGGGAGGGGAGGGGAGGGGAGGGGAGGGGAGGGGAGGGAGGGGAGGGGGGAGGGGAGGGAGGGGAGGGGAGGGAGGGGAGGGGAGGGGAGGGGAGGGGAGGGGAGGGGAGGGGAGGGGAGGGGAGGGGAGGGGAGGGGAGGGGAGGGGAGGGGAGGGGAGGGGAGGGGAGAATTCACCTTTTGAGTAGCACCTTCAGTGCGTTCAGGGGCCACCCTCATGGCTGCATTCACATCGTGGAGAGGCATGGGCATCTTCTTGAGGGTGAAATTCCTGCAACCAAAGGAAACCCCAGTCCGTCCTTTTCTGTCCTGTCACACAGCTCTCATAGATGCCTAGCCTCTGCTCTGTAGATCAGGCCAGCCATTCTGAGCACTAGCAATGATGAACACAGAATGTCAACATGGTCAGGCTGCAAGCTCCGACTCAAGTCATGACATTCCTGGCTCCTCCATTTTGCACAGATTATTTTTTAAATCTATCTTGTGATATCAAACATATAGCAGCTCCGGCCTGCTTTTTGACTCCCAGTTTTAGACAAAATGGTCCAGTCAACCCAAGTGCAATTTCTTCTATACAAGAACTTTCACTGAAACATTTTAATTATTATTTTACTTTCACTGAAACATCGTGCAGCACTGAAACCTTTTACCAGTCTGTCTAGAACAGTTTTTCTAGGATGCACTAATAACTGAAAGCATTATATGATCATCTCACCTAACTGACAAGAAAATACTTCAACATGATCACTTTGATTAATATGAAAAAAAAACAAAAGTATTTTGATGCAACAAAATTTTTTCAGCAAACATCCTGGACTTGGAAAATAAAGAAGAAAAAAGAGTGCAATTCTCCTGTGCTAACCATTAGATTGTACCAGTGTGTGCTTTTTTTTAAGTCTCCATTTTGATTTGTTCCTTTATCAGACTTGCACACAAAGGAAAGAGGAATGACAAAAATAAGTAGTGGGGATAGAGAACATGGAAGCACAACAGAGAACATGGAAGCACAACAGAGAACATGGAAGCACAACAGAGAACATGGAAGCACAGCAGAGAACATGGAAGCACAACAGAGAACATGGAAGCACAGCAGAGAACATGGAAGCACAACAGAGAACATGGAAGCACAACAGAGAACATAGAAGCACAACAGAGAACATGGAAGCACAACAGAGAACATGGAAGCACAGCAGAGAACATGGAAGCACAACAGAGAGGCAGCTTGACAAGAGGGAGAAGTACGTTATTTAAAAAAACAAGCATTGGCAGCAGCAGAGACAGAGGATATGGGAGAAAGAGAAGGAAGAGCAGCAGGAAGAGAATAAGGAAGATGATCCGCAGGTGGAGGAGAAGGAGAAATAAATGGAAGTTTAGGGAGCAGGACAGGAGGAGGAGCAGCAGCAGGACAGCAGTGGAGGGCAGGGTGCAGGACGTCTCACTTTTCCAGGGACTCAGCAATGTCCTGGAAGCCCTGGGCGGTGGTGCCGTTGCGGTCCCAGAAGATGGTAGTCAGATGTGTGTTGATCTGAAGCGCCTTGGCCAGCATCCTGGCTCCATAGTCCCCCATTTGGTTGCCACTGCCATCAGTAACACCACCAAATTCAACATCGGGCAGTTTTTAACAGTCGAACTGCACCCAATACTACATGTACTAGAACTTTGGAAACACTTACGAAAGCAACATACATCACCAGAACTCAAAGACAGTCAAGATTACCCTGGAACTGTTCGGTCTGTCAGTGCTATAAAAGAAAAGCTACATCTCAAGGATGAGACACATACCCTTTTCTTTTGCACATGCCCTTCTAGCTTTCCAACAACATATAGCAAATACTGTACCACAAGTACTCACAACTGAACAAAGAACAAATCCATGTCATTTTTGTATAAAAAAAGTTAATGTTGACTTTTTTCATGACCAGCAGGCTTGGCCCAGTCACCACCTCACAGCATGTGCCATGACCAGCAGACTTGGCCCAGTCACCACCTCACAGCATGTGCCATGACCAGCAGGCTTGGCCCAGTCACCACCTCACAGCATGTGCCATGACCAGCAGGCTGGGCCCAGTCACCACCTCACAGCATGTGCCATGACCAGCAGGCTTGGCCCAGTCACCACCTCACAGCATGTGCCATGACCAGCAGGCTTGGCCCAGTCACCACCTCACAGCATGTGCCATGACCAGCAGGCTGGGCCCAGTCACCACCTCACAGCATGTGCCATGACCAGCAGGCTTGGCCCAGTCACCACCTCACAGCATGTGCCATGACCAGCAGGCTTGGCCCAGTCACCACCTCACAGCATGTGCCATGACCAGCAGGCTTGGCCCAGTCACCACCTCACAGCATGTGCCATGACCAGCAGGCTGGGCCCAGTCACGACCTCACAGCATGTGCCATGACCAGCAAACTGAGCCCAGTCACCACCTCACAGCATGTGCCATGACCAGCAGACTGGGCCCAGTCACCACCTCACAGCATGTGCCATGACCAGCAGACTGGGCCCAGTCATGACTTCACAGCATGTGCCATGACCAGCAGACTGGACCCAGTCACCACCTCACAGCATGTGCAATGACCAGCAGGCTGGGCCCAGTCACCACCTCACAGCATGTGCCATGACCAGCAGGCTGGGCCCAGTCACCACCTCACAGCATGTGCCATGACCAGCAGGCTTGGCCCAGTCATGACTTTACAGCATGTGCCATGACCAGCAGGCTTGGCCCAGTCATGACTTTACAGCATGTGCCATGACCAGCAGGCTTGGCCCAGTCATGACTTTACAGCATGTGCCATGACCAGCAGGCTTGGCCCAGTCATGACTTTACAGCATGTGCCATGACCAGCAGGCTTGGCCCAGTCATGACTTTACAGCATGTGCAATGACCAGCAGGCTGGGCCCAGTCACCACCTCACAGCATGTGCCATGACCAGCAGGCTGGGCCCAGTCACCACCTCACAGCATGTGCCATGACCAGCAGGCTTGGCCCAGTCACCACCTCACAGCATGGGCCATGACCAGCAGGCTGGGCCCAGTCATGAGTTCACAGCATGTGCCATGACCACCACAGTAAGGGTGAACGTTTCTGACAGAAATGGCAACACATGCAAGAACACACACACACACACACACACACACACACACACACACACACACACACACACAGACACGTACACACACACACACACACACACACACAATGCACACATGCTTGTGTATACACATACATGTACACACAGACACACATGCATATGTACATGCACACACATATATACAGATGCAGGACTGCATACACACACATGCACACACACACACATGCACACACACACACACAGACACACACACACACGCACCCACATGCATGCATTCACACACACGCACACACACACACACATTACACACACTAATAAACACACCTGAGGTCCACTTCTCGAAGAGAGGTGTTGCTGCCCAGTGCGTTGATGAGGTAGCAGGTGTCCATCTTGAGTCTGGAGTCTGCCAGGGACAGTGCCTCCAGGCCCTGGCAACACATACAGCCTGCCTTGTACAGTGACCGCCAGGCACACATACAGACATGGTGGGCAACACACACACACAGCCTGTCTTGTACACGCCATGCACACATACAGACATGGTGGGCAATACACACACAGCCTGTCTTGTACACGCCATGCACACATACAGACATGGTGAGCAACACTCACAGCCTGCCTTGTAGTGGCCAGGCACACATACAGACATGGTGGGCAACACACACACAGCCTGTCTTGTACACGCCATGCACACATACAGACATGGTGGGCAATACACACACAGCCTGTCTTGTACACGCCATGCACACATACTGACATGGTGAGCAACACTCACAGCCTGCCTTGTAGTGGCCAGGCACACATACTGACATGGTGGGCAACACACACACAGCCTGTCTTGTACACGCCATGCACACATACAGACATGGTGGGCAATACACACACACAGCCTGCCTTGTACACGCCATGCACACATACAGACATGGTGGGCAACACACACAGCCTGTCTTGTACACGCCATGCACACATACAGACATGGTGAACAACACACACAGCCTGTCTTGTACACGCCATGCACACATACAGACATGGTGGGCAATACACACACACAGCCTGCCTTGCAGTGACCATGCACACATACAGCCTGCCTTGTACAGTGACCGCCAGGCATACATACAGACATGGTGGGCAATACACACACACAGCCTGCCTTGCAGTGGCCATGCACACATACAGACATGGTGGGCAACACACACACAGCCTGCCTTGTAGTGACCAGGCACACATACAGACATGGTGGGCAACACACACACAGCCTGCCTTGCAGTGGCCAGGCACACATACAGATATGGTGGGCAACACTACCTACTATGTTGGGGGAAAATTCCCAATATACACATATGGTAAGTATGACTAATATACAAATTATAGGGGTAATACTACCAGGTAAGTTGAGGCAATATTCACTACCAAGTAGGTTGGGGCAATACTCAAAACCAAATAAGTTGGGACAATATTCACTACCAAGTAGGTTGGGGCAATACTCAAAACCAAATAAGTTGGGACAATATTCACTACCAAGTAGGTTGGGGCAATACTCAAAACCAAATAAGTTGGGGCAATATTCAATATCAAGTAAGTTGGGATAATATACCCTGTCAAATATTAGTTGGGTCATACCCACTACAGGTAAATTGGGGCAATATCTACTATGTATGTATGTATGTGTTTTCATTTTTACTGCGCCATTATCACGATAAACATGCTCATGGCGCGACAAGACGAAATAAAAAAGTTTTGAGGCCAGTTTTAAATGCGGCCAAAGATGGACTAACCCTCAGACCCTCAGGAAGTTGGTTCCAGAGTCTCGGTCCAACAACGCTGAAGGAGCGGTCACCGAAGCTCCGTAACCTTGTTTGTGGGACAATCAATAGTCTTCTACACAATACCAAGTAAGTTGGGACAATATCCACTACCAAGTAGGTTGAGGTAATACTCAAAACCAAGTATGTTGGGACAGTATTCACTATCAATTAAGTTGGGACAATATCCACTATCAAGTTGGGACAATATCCACTATGAAGTAAACTGGAGTAGAAATAAATACCAAAATGGGATAACACTTGCTACCAACTCAGTTGGGGTAAAACACACAACCAGGCAAGTTGGGGTTATACACACAACCTGCTAAGTTGGAACACACATCCGGGTAAGGTTGTGAGCATTGGAATAGACACAAGCAGATGCATTGGGGAAGTACATGCCATCAGGTATGGCAAGACATACAGTCAGGTATGCAGGATGCCACAAACAAATACATCCACATAATAACTGGGTAACATGGGGCAATACACAGAATTATGTACACAGTAAAAGCAACATTCACACATGCATGCGCGCGCGCACACACACACACACACACACACACACACACACATTCACACACATACACACACACATATGCACACACACACTCAGAGAGAGAGACACACACATAGAGAGAGAGGCACATATACACAGGCACATACACACATAGGCACACACACACACACATCACACACACACACACACACACGTGCAGTCATGCAAGGTGGGACACTACAAACTGGGACAAAGTACCAATAGGGTTGCTGCAAGGGTGAATAATGACCGACATAACAACTGGGTGAATACCAAAGCCATCTCAACAATCAAAACAACTGATGCGAATTTATCCAATCCAATAGCTGCATAGAGTTACCTCTGCTGTCAAATAAATTGGCCAGCTTATGAAAAGTCATGGGATGTTGAAGGGAGGCAACTCTTATACAATGAGATGAATCTGCCATAGCATGATTTACTTCCCTTGCACAAGTTACATTTTCAATTATTCTTTTCAAATATGATTACTTTTCACAAAACCTCTGGATGTGAAAAAATTAATATCACAGACTTTGAAAATATTGAATCTTGTTATATGAAGTACAAAAAGTAATGCGGATTACTGACTGTAAAAAGTTACACATCGTAACAACTCTATTGTTTCCTAGGCAAGGGACTGCCTTGACTTTAAAAGAACACTTGTGTCTACAAACATGCACTGCAATTAGTGTATGTTTATTTTCATAAAAAAAGAGAGGGGGGAAATTTGTTCTCTGATATGTCACAATCAGACTGAAGCAATTAAAAGTAATCACTAGAACATCATCCGATGCAAGTACACTTAGTAGATGTTACTGGCGCCCAGAGTCAAGCCCATTATTGTAGTGGTTAGAGTATCAAAAGCTTGGTGCTTGTAAATTTCGCCTAACCCTCATCATGTTATGAAAATGGAAAGCTGCTGACTTTCCTTTATTAGAAACATGACTGTAAAATCTGGATAAGTGTCAAGAAGATGGTTGATGCTGAGAGAGTAATGTCCGTTGAAGTAGGGAAAGCTTGTGATGAATGATTATAACCACCATTACGCATTAGAACAAGGGTGCGTAAATCAACTAGAAATAACCTCCCTCCAAAAGCACTCCGTTTAACTAACACGACCATTTTCATTTTTAATTGGGTCATTAGGTTAGCTTGCCTTTTTTTTCTTTCAGCCTACTAGTTTGAGACTACATATTTTGTGTAATAGATTCATCTGAACATAAATCAAAATTTATCTTTCACTGAAAACTTACATAGTGCTTCTAGGAACGGTGGAAAGCACACACTATGTTGTTTACACTGAGGTTTTTTTCCCTCCTAATTCCCTCCCTGATTGAAAAAAAAAATTAGGTTGGCAGAAGAAAAAAAACTGGTTTGGTCAGGTTACCGTAAAAACATTCTTGTTAATAGCCATGCTTAATTAAAAAAAAACTCATCATGGAAGTAGTGCCAATGCAGCTATGTGGAGAATGGCATATCACCTTCTTCTATGGTCAAACCAGACATTCGTTCTCCTGTCAACCTTAAATCATGTTTTCAACAGTCATTACTACCAGTTCTTCAGCTCCATGTTCGATGTCTAATTTTGAATACATAAATGCATGCATTATGCATTCATGCTCATGCATGCAAAAATGAATGGGAGTGACTGTGTGTGTGTGTGTGTGTGTGTGTGTGTGTGTGTGTGTGTGTGTGTGTGTGTGTGTGTGTGTGTGAGTGTATGTGTGTGTGTGTGTGTATGTATGTGTATGTATGTGTGTGTGTGCGTGTGTGTGTGTGTGTGTGTGTTTGTATGTATGTATGTATGTATGTATGTATGTATGTATGTATGTATGTGTGTGTGTGTGTGTGTGTGTACATTCAATGGAAATGGTGCATGTGCATACACACAGGCATCCCTACGATTGTACACACACCATCAATGCATCTGTACTGCAGGCTTATTTCCTCTTGGTTTGTCCATTCTAACATCTATCCATCTGTAAGTTAAATAGCTAACTCATGAACCATCCCCAAGCTTGACAACTTAATCATGCTTTAGGGTGTCACTTCAGCATTCAACATGTCTTCCTTCACTTGCATCCCTCATCATCCCTCCACCAGTCCCCTTGAATCTATGAGCAATCTCACCTCTTGGTAGGTTTCCATGGTATTGGTAACATTATATTTCAATGATCACAATCAATTTCAAGCAATGTCACTGGGGGGGGGGGGGGGGGGGGGGGGGGGGGGGGGGCGCAATTAAGCTCTTGCTAGTGTGCCACTTTCATACTCCATTAGTGGGCTTGGGTTAGGTGTCCAGTTGTTGCAAGTGCCTTTGCAGGGAAAAGTTTCCAGGCAGAGGTGCTTCATTTCAGCCCTAAAACTCAAAGACCGCCACTGGCCATTCCATTGCACACCTCATTAGAGAGGGTGGACATTGGGCCACACATTCTATTACACCTCATTAGAGAGGGCGGACATTGGGCTACACATTCTATTACACCTCATTAGAGAGGGTGGACATTGGGCCACACATTCTATTACACCTCATTAGAGAGGGTGGACATTGGGCTACACATTCTATTACACCTCATTAGAGAGGGTGGACATTGGGCCACACATTCTATTACACCTCATTAGAGAGGGTGGACATTGGGCTACACATTCTATTACACCTCATTAGTGAGGGTGGACATTGGGCTACACATTCTATTACACCTCATTAGAGAGGGTGGACATTGGGCCACACATTCTATTACACCTCATTAGAGAGGGTGGACATTGGGCCACACATTCTATTACACCTCATTAGAGAGGGTGGACATTCGGGCCACACATTCTATTACACCTCATTAGAGAGGGTGGACATTGGGCTACACATTCTATTACACCTCATTAGAGAGGGTGGACATTGGGCCACACATTCTATTACACCTCATTAGAGAGGGTGGACATTGGGCTACACATTCTATTACACCTCATTAGAGAGGGTGGACATTGGGCCACACATTCTATTACACCTCATTAGAGAGGGTGGACATTGGGCCACACATTCTATTACACCTCATTAGAGAGGGTGGACATTGGGCTACACATTCTATTACACCTCATTAGAGAGGGTGGACATTGGGCTACACATTCTATTACACCTCATTAGAGAGGGTGGACATTGGGCCACACATTCTATTACACCTCATTAGAAAGGGTGGACATTGGGCCACACATTCTATTACACCTCATTAGAGAGGGTGGACATTGGGCTACACATTCTATTACACCTCATTAGAGAGGGTGGACATTGGGCTACACATTCTATTACACCTCATTAGAGAGGGTGGACATTGGGCCACACATTCTATTACACCTCATTAGAGAGGGTGGACATTGGGCCACACATTCTATTACACCTCATTAGAGAGGGTGGACATTGGGCTACACATTCTATTACACCTCATTAGAGAGGGTGGACATTGGGCCACACATTCTATTACACCTCATTAGAGAGGGCGGACATTGGGCTACACATTCTATTACACCTCATTAGAGAGGGTGGACATTGGGCTACACATTCTATTACACCTCATTAGAGAGGGTGGACATTGGGCCACACATTATATTACACCTCATTAGAGAGGGTGGACATTGGGCTACACATTCTATTACACCTCATTAGAGAGGGTGGACATTGGGCTACACATTCTATTACACCTCATTAGAGAGGGTGGACATTGGGCTACACATTCTATTACACCTCATTAGAGAGGGCGGACATTGGGCTACACATTCTATTACACCTCATTAGAGAGGGTGGACATTGGGCCACACATTCTATTACACCTCATTAGAGAGGGTGGACATTGGGCTACACATTCTATTACACCTCATTAGTGAGGGTGGACATTGGGCTACACATTCTATTACACCTGATTAGAGAGGGTGGACATTGGGCTACACATTCTATTACACCTCATTAGAGAGGGTGGACATTGGGCTACACATTCTATTACACCTCATTAGAGAGGGCGGACATTGGGCCACACATTATATTACACCTCATTAGAGAGGGTGGACATTGGGCTACACATTCTATTACACCTCATTAGAGAGGGTGGACATTGGGCCACGCATTCTATTACACCTCATTAGTGAGGGTGGACATTGGGCTACATATTCTATTACACCTCATTAATGAGGGTGGACATTGGGCTACACATTCTATTACACCTCATTAGAGAGGGTGGACATTGGGCCACACATTCTATTACACCTCATTAGACAGGGTGGACATTGGGCTACACATTCTATTACACCTCATTAGACAGGGTGGACATTGGGCCACACATTCTATTACACCTCATTAGAGAGGGTGGACATTGGGCCACACATTCTATTACACCTCATTAGAGAGGGTGGACATTGGGCCACACATTCTATTACACCTCATTAGAGAGGGTGGACATTGGGCCACACATTCTATTACAACTCATTAGAGAGGGTGGACATTGGGCTACACATTCTATTACACCTCATTAGAGAGGGTGGACATTGGGCTACACATTCTATTACACCTCATTAGAGAGGGTGGACATTGGGCTACACATTCTATTACACCTCATTAGAGAGGGTGGACATTGGGCCACACATTCTATTACACCTCATTAGAGAGGGTGGACATTGGGCTACACATTCTATTACACCTCATTAGAGAGGGTGGACATTGGGCTACACATTCTATTACACCTCATTAGAGAGGGTCAGGGTTCGTACAGGTTTTTAGATACAAAATTCCATGACTTTTCCATGACTTTCCATGAGCCTCAATAACATTTCCCATGACTTAGCGTACTGTGTGCGCGATACCTTTCATGTAGCTTTTCAAGGCTGCCTCTCCTATGTTGGACACATGAAACTCTTTTTCACAAAATTGGCACTTTGCCATCCCATTCAGTTTCACTCGCATGACCCACTCATGGTATTTTTTGTCTGTGTCCAAGTGTCTTGAAATCGACACTTTCCAGGCATGATGATAATCTCAAAGAAACACTGCACCACAAACAAAACAAGCTCTTTTCACTTTCTCCTCGTTTGAACCAACTGACCTGACCGGCGTGGAAATGAAACCAGGTCACCTAGCCAAAGAACCAATCAGGAAGCAGAAGACAAACGAGCCTTCAAAATTAACCAATGGGATGCAAGGGCACGTTTTCCTGTCGTTCGCAGCGTGTAAAAATTGATTGAGAGTATCGTGCGAAGCACAGCCTAGAAAACATTTTTATTTATTTTTTATTTATTTATTAAATTCCATGACTTTCCATGACTTAAATTGAAATTCCATGATTTTCCAGGCCTGGAAAATGAAAAATCAAATTCCATGACTTTCCAGGTTTTCCATGACCTGTACGAACCCTGGAGGGTGGACATTGGGCCACACATTCTATTACACCTCATTAGACAGGGTGGACATTGGGCCACACATTCTATTACACCTCATTAGACAGGGTGGACATTGGGCCACACATTCTATTACACCTCATTAGAGAGGGTGGACATTGGGCCACACATTCTATTACACCTCATTAGAGAGGGTGGACATTGGGCTACACATTCTATTACACCTCATTAGAGAGGGTGGACATTGGGCCACACATTCTATTACACCTCATTAGACAGGGTGGACATTGGGCCACACATTCTATTACACCTCATTAGACAGGGTGGACATTGGGCCACACATTCTATTACACCTCATTAGAGAGGGTGGACATTGGGCCACACATTCTATTACACCTCATTATAGAGGGTGGACATTGGGCCACACATTCTATTACACCTCATTAGAGAGGGTGGACATTGGGCCACACATTCTATTACACCTCACTAGAGAGGGTGGACATTGGGCTACACATTCTATTACACCTCATTAGAGAGGGTGGACATTGGGCCACACATTCTATTACACCTCACTAGAGAGGGTGGACATTGGGCTACACATTCTATTACACCTCATTAGAGAGGGTGGACATTGGGCCACACATTCTATTACACCTCATTAGAGAGGGTGGACATTGGGCTACACATTCTATTACACCTCATTAGAGAGGGTGGACATTGGGCCACACATTCTATGACACCTCATTAGAGAGGGTGGACATTGGGCTACACATTCTATTACACCTCATTAGAGAGGGTGGACATTGGGCCACACATTCTATTACACCTCATTTGAGAGGGTGGACATTGGGCTACACATTCTATTACACCTCATTAGAGAGGGTGGACATTGGGCCACACATTCTATTACACCTCATTAGAGAGGGTGGACATTGGGCCACACATTCTATTACACCTCATTAGAGAGGGTGGACATTGGGCCACACATTCTATTACACCTCATTAGAGAGGGTGGACATTGGGCCACACATTCTATTACACCTCATTAGAGAGGGTGGACATTGGGCCACACATTCTATTACACCTCATTAGAGAGGGTGGACATTGGGCCACACATTCTATTACACCTCATTAGAGAGGGTGGACATTGGGCCACACATTCTATTACACCTCATTAGAGAGGGTGGACATTGGGCTACACATTCTATTACACCTCATTAGAGAGGGTGGACATTGGGCCACACATTCTATTACACCTCATTAGAGAGGGTGGACATTGGGCCACACATTCTATTACACCTCATTAGATAGGGTGGACATTGGGCTACACATTCTATTACATCTCATTAGAAAGGGTGGACATTGGGCCACACATTCTATTACACCTCATTAGAGAGGGTGGACATTGGGCTACACATTCTATTACACCTCACTAGAGAGGGTGGACATTGGGCTACACATTCTATTACACCTCATTAGAGAGGATGGACATTGGGCCACACATTCTATTACACCTCATTAATGAGGGTGGACATTGGGCTACACATTCTATTACACCTCATTAGTGAGGGTGGACATTGGGCCACACATTCTATTACACCTCATTAGAGAGGATGGACATTGGGCCACACATTCTATTACACCTCATTAGAGAGGGTGGACATTGGGCTACACATTATATTACACCTCATTAGAGAGGGTGGACATTGGGCCACACATTCTATTACACCTCATTAGAGAGGGTGGACATTGGGCCACACATTCTATTACACCTCATTAGAGAGGGTGGACATTGGGCTACACATTCTATTACACCTCATTAGAGAGGGTGGACATTGGGCCACACATTCTATTACACCTCATTAGAGAGGGTGGACATTGGGCTACACATTCTATTACACCTCATTAGAGAGGGAGGACATTGGGCTACACATTCTATTACACCTCATTAGAGAGGGTGGACATTGGGCCACACATTCTATTACACCTCATTAGAGAGGGTGGACATTGGGCCACACATTCTATTACACCTCATTAGAGAGGGTGGACATTGGGCCACACATTCTATTACACAAGATCTGAGACCTGCTGATGACTAGTATGTGCATCTAAATACTGTGTGCAGCCACCTGTCCATTAGTCATGAGACATTGCTCGATTTTGCAGTTTTCTGTCAATTGGTTACCTATACACAGGGTCCAACATCTTGCTGGTTGCATTTTCCAACTGACCGACTTATATGTCCGCTTTTTCATCACACAATTGTTTTAATCGATTCAAAATGTTAATGTAAATATGACTAAAGTACGGATAGTGAATGTTAACAGGGATCTCACCTCTTGGCTGTGACATGTTGTTGAAAGGATCAATTTTTTTGGCAAACTGTGCTAGTGAAGAACTGCTGCATCCAAACTTTCCATGTTGCTAAAATTTTCTATAGCCAATGGGCGAAAACTACGTGGGTGGGGAAAAAAGCCTGCACCCATATTTAGACAACCAATCAGCAGCTGGTTTGGCACAGTGTTTAGTCAAGGTCATGACCAGTGGTCAGTCTGGAGTCAGGGTTGAGGTGAAATCAGATTAAGGCAGCTAAGGTCTGGTGAGCACTTTCTACATTGCACTTCCAAAATCTTGCCATCTGAGATTTCATTTCTTCAAAATCTTGCCGAGATTTCATTCCTCTTGAAAACAAAGCCACCACCACAATAAAGAAATCAAACAACTATTTACATCCCCAAATACACATTCAAACCAGAAAAGGAAACCACTCCACATATTTCAGTCTGCACAGGAGAGGGCAACCATGAACATACAGCATGCATATATTTCTAAGGAAACCAAACCTATTCCAGATATTCATACAATGAATGGAAGGGAAAACTCATGCTGGTTCAAACCTGCAAAAATCTCCATTCAACACCAGCCTGCAGTCTTCATGCTGTCCACATGGGTCCTTTTACTCTACAGACCATGCATTGATCTTGGGATAGGGAAGCCCTGTACACAAATGGCATGCAACAGATGAAATCTATTCCAATTTCCATCCTAGTCCACAATAAAAGAAGAAACCAAAGGCCAAAGTCCTCCATTGATGCAGGGGGAAGAAGAAACTTACTGATTTGAAAAAGTGCTGCAAACAAATGAACAAAACATCAAAGTAAAGTAATTCACAGTGGGGGCAGCGAACTCCACACTCATTCCAAGCAAGGAGTAAAACTGCAGTAGTCTAAACATGTCAACCAAGTGAGGTGTAAAGCTGTGCTATGAGGACACACATTTTCCATTTGGAAGTATATACAAATGTCTTCATGGAATCAAACTGACGTTACAATTAGACAAACAATCTAGAATATGCTTTAGAGACTGGGCAGGCAAAGCACAAAGCCATTTGTGATTTTGCATTGCCAGGAAAAGCCTGACCTATGCATTTACAGTGTTCAGTAACTACAGCAGGAAGCAACTTTGCATTGCCAGGAAAAGCCTGACCTATGCATTTACAGTGTTCAGTAACTACAGCAGGAAGCAACTTTGCATTGCCAGGAAAAGCCTGACCTATGCATTTACAGTGTTCAGTAAATACAGCAGGAGGCAACTTTGCATTGCCAGGAAAAGCCTGACCTATGCATTTACAGTGTTCAGTAAATACAGCAGGAAGCAACTTTGCATTGCCAGGAAAAGCCTGACCTATGCATTTACAGTGTTCAGTAACTACAGCAGGAGGCAACTTTGCATTGCCAGGAAAAGCCTGACCTATGCATTTACAGTGTTCAGTAACTACAGCAGGAGGCAACTTTGCATTGCCAGGAAAAGCCTGACCTATGCATTTACAGTGTTCAGTAACTACAGCAGGAGGCAACTTTGCATTGCCAGGAAAAGCCTGACCTATGCATTTACAGTGTTCAGTAACTACAGCAGGAAGCAACTTTGCATTGCCAGGAAAAGCCTGACCTATGCATTTACAGTGTTCAGTAACTACAGCAGGAAGCAACTTTGCATTGCCAGGAAAAGCCTGACCTATGCATTTACAGTGTTCAGTAACTACAGCAGGAGGCAACTTTGCATTGCCAGGAAAAGCCTGACCTATGCATTTACAGTGTTCAGTAACTACAGCAGGAAGCAACTTTGCATTGCCAGGAAAAGCCTGACCTATGCATTTACAGTGTTCAGTAACTACAGCAGGAAGCAACTTTGCATTGCCAGGAAAAGCCTGACCTATGCATTTACAGTGTTCAGTAACTACAGCAGGAAGCAACTTTGCACTGCCAGGAAAAGCCTGACCTATGCATTTACAGTGTTCAGTAACTACAGCAGGAAGCAACTTTGCATTGCCAGGAAAAGCCTGACCTATGCATTTACAGTGTTCAGTAACTACAGCAGGAAGCAACTTTGCATTGCCAGGAAAAGCCTGACCTATGCATTTACAGTGTTCAGTAACTACAGCAGGAGGCAACTTTGCATTGCCAGGAAAAGCCTGACCTATGCATTTACAGTGTTCAGTAACTACAGCAGGAAGCAACTTTGCATTGCCAGGAAAAGCCTGACCTATGCATTTACAGTGTTCAGTAACTACAGCAGGAGGCAACTTTGCATTGCCAGGAAAAGCCTGACCTATGCATTTACAGTGTTCAGTAACTACAGCAGGAGGCAACTTTGCATTGCCAGGAAAAGCCTGACCTATGCATTTACAGTGTTCAGTAACTACAGCAGGAGGCAACTTTGCATTGCCAGGAAAAGCCTGACCTATGCATTTACAGTGTTCAGTAACTACAGCAGGAGGCAACTTTGCATTGCCAGGAAAAGCCTGACCTATGCATTTACAGTGTTCAGTAACTACAGCAGGAGGCAACTTTGCATTGCCAGGAAAAGCCTGACCTATGCATTTACAGTGTTCAGTAACTACAGCAGGAGGCAACTTTGCATTGCCAGGAAAAGCCTGACCTATGCATTTACAGTGTTCAGTAACTACAGCAGGAGGCAACTTTGCATTGCCAGGAAAAGCCTGACCTATGCATTTACAGTGTTCAGTAACTACAGCAGGAGGCAACTTTGCATTGCCAGGAAAAGCCTGACCTATGCATTTACAGTGTTCAGTAACTACAGCAGGAGGCAACTTTGCATTGCCAGGAAAAGCCTGACCTATGCATTTACAGTGTTCAGTAACTACAGCAGGAGGCAACTTTGCATTGCCAGGAAAAGCCT
>JAWQFJ010001430.1:378801-408801 GCA_034096865.1 Theodoxus fluviatilis
GGTGGACATTGAAACCAATGTGCACATGCTCATATAAGAGGGTAGGTGCATGATAGATTGTATATACAGTATGTACAGACATGGTGGACATTGAACCAACATTCACATGCTCATAGAAGAGGGTAGGTGCATGATAGATTGTATATACAGTATGTACAGACATGGTGGACATTGAACCAACATTCACATGCTCATAGAAGAGGGTAGGTGCATGATAGATTGTATATACAGTATGTACAGACATGGTGGACATTGAACCAACATTCACATGCTCATATAAGAGGGTAGGTGCATGATAGATTGTACAGTATGTACAGACATGGTGGACATTGAACCAACATTCACATGCTCATAGAAGAAGGTAGGTGCATGATAGATTGTACATACAGTATGTACAGACATGGTGGACATTGAACCAACATTCACATGCTCATATAATAGGGTAGGTGCATGATAGATTGTATATACAGTATGTACAGACATGGTGGACATTGAACCAACATTCACATGCTCATAGAAGAAGGTAGGTGCATGATAGATTGTATCTACAGTATGTACAGACATGGTGGACATTGAAACCAACATTCACATGCTCATATAAGAGGGTAGGTGCATGATAGATTGTATCTACAGTATGTACAGACATGGTGGACATTGAACCAACATTCACATGCTCATATAATAGGGTAGGTGCATGATAGATTGTACATACAGTATGTACAGACATGGTGGACATTGAACCAACATTCACATGCTCATAGAAGAAGGTAGGTGCATGATAGATTGTACATACAGTATGTACAGACATGGTGGACATTGAACCAACATTCACATGCTCATAGAAGAAGGTAGGTGCATGATAGATTGTACATACAGTATGTACAGACATGGTGGACATTGAACCAACATTCACATGCTCATAGAAGAAGGTAGGTGCATGATAGATTGTACATACAGTATGTACAGACATGGTGGACATTGAACCAACATTCACATGCTCATAGAAGAGGGTAGGTGCATGATAGATTGTACATACAGTATGTACAGACATGTGGTACAGAGTAGCAGCAGGTAAGGAATTAGCAAAATATTTATAATCCCAGATTTCTCCCACCCCAGGGAAAGATCCGCGGCACTGCGCTTCAGATGGGATGGGAGAAAGCTGGGATTATAAATATTTTGCCAATTCCATACCTACTACTAACCTGTGCTGCAACTCAGCGATGATTGAGAATCTTGACGACTTTATCCCTCTGTGACCACATGAGCACTGGTTCAGTGTCTACGACAAGCAAAAGCAAAAACAGAAACAGTAACTAAAGCGCTTCCCTTTCAATTTATATACAATACTTATATTCATGTCCGTGCTCAACTTCACAATACCCCACAGAAACACCAGCCTCACAGGTTTGGAGGAATTCCAGAGAAACACTCCTGGCTTACTTGAGCTTGATGCCAAAGAAGTTTCTTCCAATGGCAAGACGCTTCAGTGTCCTGTTCTTGCCAATCTCCCGCAGCAAATTTCTCAGGTCAAGGTCAAAGCCTACAGCATCATAAACAAGAAGAGTAAGCCATTCTTGCAACAGTGAAAATGGGCATTCAAGGGAAACAACTCTGCAAGGACTGTATCACATAGCGAATGGACTCCTCTTCATCCACTTGAAGATTCATTCAATGTGTCTACAATTCAATGTTGAATGAATGAACTAGTGAGGATTTGTGGCCTATCAGCCTTTGTAGGCTACTTCAGGCCACTGATCACAAAAATAGCTGAAGTTGGTTTGAGGGGGAAAAAGTCTAGCCTAATTTTCCCAAATTATTCACTTTCTATGAATGAATTTTTTGGGGAGACACAGAGGTTCTACTCCTTTCGTAACTCACAATCCAGAGGCTCTTAAAAATCCTTGCGGAAACTCTATGAAACGCGGGACGGAAATCAGGTGGCTAACACGTTGTCAGACCACACGCATTTTCTGTGCACCTGCGTCAAGCTGCTCCCCTCTCAATGAGGGCACAGAAAGCACACTTTCCCACTAGCGCATGTCAGATGACTGCTGGAGTCCTCTGCTACTGGAATGTCAAATGAGTAAGACACCTGTACTGTATGTTTTCATCATTGCTGAAAGTGTACAAAGAATTGTCTACCATGTTTGATGAATGAGTACATCTGTGTATCTTTCTATTCATCATGACCTCCCTACCTGGACAGCTAAACAGATACATGTTTAGTGCAACAAAATATGTAACATGAAAAATCTTTGTCTATCATCACAACTAATTCAAGAGGTCAAAGTGAAAAGGGGATTTGTTTTTCAATTTAAATCAAAATGTGAATCCTGCAGACCAGTACAGTCTACAGTAGATAGTGTGCAAAGATGGTTATTTTTGCATTCACAGGTAAATGATTTACCCAGGAAAAGCAAATGTTGGAAGTATTTATGTGCATGCAGATGTACTGTAAGAATAATCATCTCATTAAAGCAGCAACAACAACAAAAGAAACATCCAAACCAAAAGTTGTAAGTCATAGTGTGAGCCTTTTCAGACATTTGTAATATGTAAATGCATTTGTGCACAGCAGCAATAGGTGTGTCGTTCTTCGTAGCATGTGTATTGTGATCCATGGACATAACCAGAGGGCTTGCTACCCATCAGGACACCAGAGGGTTTGCTACCCATCAGGACACTAGAGGGTTTGCTACCCATCAGGACACCAGAGGGTTTGCTACCCATCAGGACACCAGAGGGCTTGCTACCCATCAGGACACCAGAGGGCTTGCTACCCATCAGGACACCAGAGGGTTTGCTACCCATCAGGACACCAGAGGGTTTGCTACCCATCAGGACACCAGAGGGCTTGCTACCCATCAGGACACCAGAGGGTTTGCTACCCATCAGGACACCAGAGGGTTTGCTACCCACTAGGACACCAGAGGGTTTGCTACCCACTAGGACACCAGAGGGTTTGCTACCCATCAGGACACCAGAGGGTTTACTACCCACTAGGACACCAGAGGGTTTGCTACCCATTAGGACACCAGAGGGTTTGCTACCCATCAGGACACCAGAGAGTTTACTACCCATTAGGACACCAGAGGGTTTGCTACCCATTAGGACACCAGAGGGTTTGCTACCCATCAGGACCCCAGAGGGTTTACTACCCACTAGGACACCAGAGGGTTTGCTACCCACTAGGACACCAGAGGGCTTGCTACCCATCAGGACACCAGAGGGTTTGCTACCCATCAGGACACCAGAGGGTTTGCTACCCATCAGGACACCAGAGGGCTTGCTACCCATCAGGACACCAGAGGGTTTGCTACCCATCAGGACACCAGAGGGTTTGCTACCCATCAGGACACCAGAGGGCTTGCTACCCATCAGGACACCAGAGGGCTTGCTACCCATCAGGACACCAGAGGGTTTGCTACCCATCAGGACACCAGAGGGTTTGCTACCCACTAGGACACCAGAGGGTTTGCTACCCACTAGGACACCAGAGGGCTTGCTACCCATCAGGACACCAGAGGGTTTGCTACCCATCAGGACACCAGAGGGTTTGCTACCCATCAGGACACCAGAGGGCTTGCTACCCATCAGGACACCAGAGGGTTTGCTACCCATCAGGACACCAGAGGGCTTGCTACCCATCAGGACACCAGAGGGCTTGCTACCCATCAGGACACCAGAGGGTTTGCTACCCATCAGGACACCAGAGGGTTTGCTACCCACTAGGACACCAGAGGGTTTGCTACCCACTAGGACACCAGAGGGCTTGCTACCCATCAGGACACCAGAGGGTTTGCTACCCATCAGGACACCAGAGGGTTTGCTACCCATCAGGACACCAGAGGGTTTGCTACCCATCAGGACACCAGAGGGCTTGCTACCCACTAGGACACCACAGGGTTTGCTACCCATCAGGACACCAGAGGGTTTGCTACCCATCAGGACACCAGAGGGCTTGCTACCCATCAGGACACCAGAGGGTTTGCTACCCATTAGGACACCAGAGGGCTTGCTACCCACTAGGACACAAGAGGGCTTGCTACCCATCAGGACACCAGAGGGTTTGCTACCCATCAGGACACCAGAGGGCTTGCTACCCATCAGGACACCAGAGGGCTTGCTACCCATCAGGACACCAGAGGGTTTGCTACCCATCAGGACACCAGAGGGTTTGCTACCCATCAGGACACCAGAGGGTTTGCTACCCATTAGGACACCAGAGGGTTTGCTACCCACCAGGACACCAGAGGGCTTGCTACCCATCAGGACACCAGAGGGTTTGCTACCCATTAGGACACCAGAGGGCTTGCTACCCATCAGGACACCAGAGGGTTTGCTACCCATCAGGACACCAGTGGGTTTGCTACCCATCAGGACACCAGAGGGTTTGCTACCCATCAGGACACCAGAGGGTTTGCTACCCATCAGGACACCAGAGGGCTTGCTACCCATCAGGACACCAGAGGGCTTGCTACCCATCAGGACACCAGAGGGCTTGCTACCCATCAGGACACCAGAGGGCTTGCTACCCATCAGGACACCAGAGGGTTTGCTACCCATTAGGACACCAGAGGGTTTGCTACCCATCAGGACACCAGAGGGCTTGCTACCCATCAGGACACCAGAGGGTTTGCTACCCATCAGGACACCAGAGGGCTTGCTACCCATCAGGACACCAGAGGGTTTGCTACCCATCAGGACACCAGAGGGTTTGCTACCCACTAGGACACCAGAGGGTTTGCTACCCATCAGGACACCAGAGGGCTTGCTACCCATCAGGACACCAGAGGGCTTGCTACCCATCAGGACACCAGAGGGTTTGCTACCCATTAGGACACCAGAGGGCTTGCTACCCATCAGGACACCAGAGGGTTTGCTACCCATTAGGACACCAGAGGGCTTGCTACCCATCAGGACACCAGAGGGTTTGCTACCCATCAGGACACCAGAGGGTTTGCTACCCATCAGGACACTAGAGGGTTTGCTACCCATCAGGACACCAGAGGGTTTGCTACCCATCAGGACACCAGAGGGCTTGCTACCCATCAGGACACCAGAGGACTTGCTACCCATCAGGACACCAGAGGGTTTGCTACCCATCAGGACACCAGAGGGATTGCTACCCATCAGGACACCAGAGGGTTTGCTACCCATCAGGACACCAGAGGGTTGGCTACCCATTAGGACACCTGGCACAAGTTACGGATGGAGACATGACTTCATGTGACCCAAATTTGGCTGTTCAGGATGACTGTGCACCAATCATACTTTGCCACTCTGACTGACTGATCTGCATGTGCCTCGCTTACATAATGCTTCCTGGCGTCTATCTAGAATGCGCATCAGATTATAAGAAAACTTATTTTAATAAACTATTAAAACCCTGACAGGTGGTTGCTAAAAACAGCACCTTGATTGTAATAACAAGGTCTCTTCCAGCATTTTCTTCTTTCTTTATAATCATTTTTCATAGATTTGGTTTTGTTAGACTGAAGAGCAGCAATAAAAATGGAACATCTGGTTGACAATCAAGATGTAGTTTTTTCTTTGAACTATTCATGAAAGATCTCACCTTTTCCCTTTCTTTCTGTTGTCTCTTCCCCATTCTGTTTGGCCCCCTGGGCCTTTCTGACCAAACTGAGTTGCTGCACATGGTGCTGGCAGAGCTGCCAACCCACCATCATGCCAAAGAGTAGCATCCAGAGCTTTTTGGAGTAGCATTTAAGAAATAGGCGTAGCACACACGCACAAGAAGGAAAATGGTGATGTTTGAGCAGGCGCGAAGCGCTGAGCCGCCGGCGCCGGTGTGAAGTGGGGGGGGGGGGGGGGCTGTCAAGATGGGGTTCTACGTGACGGTCAAAAGTTCAGTTCGACGGTAAAGCGGGGGGGGGGGGGGGGGGGGGGGGGTGTGTTGTTCTTCGTGACGGTCAAAAGTTCAGTTCCAGGCTTTGAAAAATCGTAGTTTTTCCCTGACGATCTTAGGCTAGTAGCAAGCATGTCGAAATCGTAGCATGTTACGCCTAAATCGTAGCACTTGGCAGCTCTGTGCTGGTGTGGATAAACTGTTTCTGCTGTCCTATGCATGGAGATGAGTACTCTAGCTGCTGTGTCTACATTTGTACACCACGGCGGATGTCTCCACTCACCATTGTTGCTGATGTCCAGGCTGTGCACATTGTGAATCTCCCCAAAACAATCACTAATGACCTGTGCCCCAGCACCGCCAAGGTCATTGCTGCTAAGGTCAAGGTGAAGGTTCTTCAGGCTTCGATTACAGGCAATCCCCAGCAGGAGCTCCCTGCAAGAGAAAAATTGCATGCAAGTAAGAAAAGAAATGCTTTACACATTTTTCCTACCAAAATACATGTGACCTTGACCCAAGGTCAAGGTCATCCAAGGTCATGCAACACAAAGCTGTTAATTCAAGACATAGGAAGCACAATGGTGCTTATTGGCACTTTCTACCATGAGATATAGTCACTTTTAGTGGTTCACTACCCCATTTTGGTCACATTTCATAAGGGTCAAAGTGACCTTGACCTTGATGATATGTGAACAAATGTGTCTCATGATAAAAGTATAACATGTGCCCCACATAATTATTAAGTTTGAAACAGTTATCTTCCATAGTTCAGGGTCAAGGTCACTTCAAAATATGTATACAATCCAACTTTGAAGAGCTCCTGTGACCTTGACCTTGAAGCAAGGCCAACCAAACTGGTATCAAAAGATAGGGCTTGCTTTGACCTATATACCACTTGTAGCTAAGGTCGCCATTCTCAATAACGTGGGAGAAAATTGGGAAAATGTGAAAAATGACTGTTTTTGAGACCACATTTATGGCTCCTGTGACCTTGACCTTGAAGCAAGGTCAAGTCACTATGTATGTTTTTTGAGGCCTTGTCATCATACACCATCATGCCACATTTGGTGTTGATAGACTTAATAGTCTCCGAGAAAAATCCAACGTTTAAGTTTTTTACGCCCGGACGCCCGGACGGACGCGCGGACGGACGGACGGACGAAACGGCTCAGTACATAGACTCACTTTTGCTTTGCATGTGAGTCAAAAAAGGGTGCAACAGACAAAAAATGCTGCATTCAGCTGGCTAGATAGATAGAAGGAACATTCAGGACGAAGGACAAACACATAACAGATTCAAGGTAGATCAGCACACACAAAGAACTGAGTGTACATTCAAGGTAGACCAGCACACACAAAGAACTGAGTGTACATTCAAGGTACATCAGCACACACAAAGAACTGAGTGCACATTCAAGGTACATCAGCACACACAAAGAACTGAGTGTACATGCAAGGTACATCAGCACACACAAAGAACTGAGTGTACATTCAAGGTACATCAGCACACACAAAGAACTGAGTGTACATTCAAGGTACATCAGCACACACAAAGAACTGAGTGTACATTCAAGGTACATCAGCACACACAAAGAACTGAGTGTACATTCAAGGTACATCAGCACACACAAAGAACTGAGTGCACATTCAAGGTACATCAGCACACACAAAGAACTGAGTGTACATTCAAGGTACATCAGCACACACAAAGAACTGAGTGCACATTCAAGGTACATCAGCACACACAAAGAACTGAGTGTACATTCAAGGTACATCAGCACACACAAAGAACTGAGTGTACATTCAAGGTACATCAGCACACACAAAGAACTGAGTGTACATTCAAGGTACATCAGCACACACAAAGAACTGAGTGTACATTCAAGGTACATCAGCACACACAAAGAACTGAGTGTACATTCAAGGTACATCAGCACACACAAAGAACTGAGTGTACATTCAAGGTACATCAGCACACACAAAGAACTGAGTGTACATTCAAGGTACATCAGCACACACAAAGAACTGAGTGTACATTCAAGGTACATCAGCACACACAAAGAACTGAGTGTACATTCAAGGTACATCAGCACACACAAAGAACTGAGTGTACATTCAAGGTACATCAGCACACACAAAGAACTGAGTGTACATTCAAGGTACATCAGCACACACAAAGAACTGAGTGTACATTCAAGGTACATCAGCACACACAAAGAACTGAGTGTACATTCAAGGTACATCAGCACACACAAAGAACTGAGTGTACATTCAAGGTACATCAGCACACACAAAGAACTGAGTGTACATTCAAGGTACATCAGCACACACAAAGAACTGAGTGTACATTCAAGGTACATCAGCACACACAAAGAACTGAGTGTACATTCAAGGTACATCAGCACACACAAAGAACTGAGTGTACATTCAAGGTACATCAGCACACACAAAGAACTGAGTGTACATTCAAGGTACATCAGCACACACAAAGAACTGAGTGTACATTCAAGGTACATCAGCACACACAAAGAACTGAGTGCACATTCAAGGTACATCAGCACACACAAAGAACTGAGTGCACATTCAAGGTACATCAGCACACACAAAGAACTGAGTGTACATTCAAGGTACATCAGCACACACAAAGAACTGAGTGTACATTCAAGGTACATCAGCACACACAAAGAACTGAGTGTACATTCAAGGTACATCAGCACACACAAAGAACTGAGTGTACATTCAAGGTACATCAGCACACACAAAGAACTGAGTGTACATTCAAGGTACATCAGCACACACAAAGAACTGAGTGTACATTCAAGGTACATCAGCACACACAAAGAACTGAGTGTACATTCAAGGTACATCAGCACACACAAAGAACTGAGTGCACATTCAAGGTACATCAGCACACACAAAGAACTGAGTGTACATTCAAGGTACATCAGCACACACAAAGAACTGAGTGTACATTCAAGGTACATCAGCACACACAAAGAACTGAGTGTACATTCAAGGTACATCAGCACACACAAAGAACTGAGTGTACATTCAAGGTACATCAGCACACACAAAGAACTGAGTGTACATTCAAGGTACATCAGCACACACAAAGAACTGAGTGTACATTCAAGGTACATCAGCACACACAAAGAACTGAGTGTACATTCAAGGTACATCAGCACACACAAAGAACTGAGTGTACATTCAAGGTACATCAGCACACACAAAGAACTGAGTGTACATTCAAGGTACATCAGCACACACAAAGAACTGAGTGTACATTCAAGGTACATCAGCACACACAAAGAACTGAGTGTACATTCAAGGTACATCAGCACACACAAAGAACTGAGTGTACATTCAAGGTACATCAGCACACACAAAGAACTGAGTGTACATTCAAGGTACATCAGCACACACAAAGAACTGAGTGTACATTCAAGGTACATCAGCACACACAAAGAACTGAGTGTACATTCAAGGTACATCAGCACACACAAAGAACTGAGTGTACATTCAAGGTACATCAGCACACACAAAGAACTGAGTGTACATTCAAGGTACATCAGCACACACAAAGAACTGAGTGTACATTCAAGGTACATCAGCACACACAAAGAACTGAGTGTACATTCAAGGTACATCAGCACACACAAAGAACTGAGTGTACATTCAAGGTACATCAGCACACACAAAGAACTGAGTGTACATTCAAGGTACATCAGCACACACAAAGAACTGAGTGTACATTCAAGGTACATCAGCACACACAAAGAACTGAGTGTACATTCAAGGTACATCAGCACACACAAAGAACTGAGTGTACATTCAAGGTACATCAGCACACACAAAGAACTGAGTGTACATTCAAGGTACATCAGCACACACAAAGAACTGAGTGTACATTCAAGGTACATCAGCACACACAAAGAACTGAGTGTACATTCAAGGTACATCAGCACACACAAAGAACTGAGTGTACATTCAAGGTACATCAGCACACACAAAGAACTGAGTGTACATTCAAGGTACATCAGCACACACAAAGAACTGAGTGTACATTCAAGGTACATCAGCACACACAAAGAACTGAGTGTACATTCAAGGTACATCAGCACACACAAAGAACTGAGTGTACATTCAAGGTACATCAGCACACACAAAGAACTGAGTGTACATTCAAGGTACATCAGCACACACAAAGAACTGAGTGTACATTCAAGGTACATCAGCACACACAAAGAACTGAGTGTACATTCAAGGTACATCAGCACACACAAAGAACTGAGTGTACATTCAAGGTACATCAGCACACACAAAGAACTGAGTGTACATTCAAGGTACATCAGCACACACAAAGAACTGAGTGTACATTCAAGGTACATCAGCACACACAAAGAACTGAGTGTACATTCAAGGTACATCAGCACACACAAAGAACTGAGTGTACATTCAAGGTACATCAGCACACACAAAGAACTGAGTGTACATTCAAGGTACATCAGCACACACAAAGAACTGAGTGTACATTCAAGGTACATCAGCACACACAAAGAACTGAGTGTACATTCAAGGTACATCAGCACACACAAAGAACTGAGTGTACATTCAAGGTACATCAGCACACACAAAGAACTGAGTGTACATTCAAGGTACATCAGCACACACAAAGAACTGAGTGTACATTCAAGGTACATCAGCACACACAAAGAACTGAGTGTACATTCAAGGTACATCAGCACACACAAAGAACTGAGTGTACATTCAAGGTACATCAGCACACACAAAGAACTGAGTGTACATTCAAGGTACATCAGCACACACAAAGAACTGAGTGTACATTCAAGGTACATCAGCACACACAAAGAACTGAGTGTACATTCAAGGTACATCAGCACACACAAAGAACTGAGTGTACATTCAAGGTACATCAGCACACACAAAGAACTGAGTGTACATTCAAGGTACATCAGCACACACAAAGAACTGAGTGTACATTCAAGGTACATCAGCACACACAAAGAACTGAGTGTACATTCAAGGTACATCAGCACACACAAAGAACTGAGTGTACATTCAAGGTACATCAGCACACACAAAGAACTGAGTGTACATTCAAGGTACATCAGCACACACAAAGAACTGAGTGTACATTCAAGGTACATCAGCACACACAAAGAACTGAGTGTACATTCCGTACATTCAAGGTACATCAGCACACACAAAGAACTGAGTGTACATTCAAGGTACATCAGCACACACAAAGAACTGAGTGTACATTCAAGGTACATCAGCACACACAAAGAACTGAGTGTACATTCAAGGTACATCAGCACACACAAAGAACTGAGTGTACATTCAAGGTACATCAGCACACACAAAGAACTGAGTGTACATTCAAGGTACATCAGCACACACAAAGAACTGAGTGTACATTCAAGGTACATCAGCACACACAAAGAACTGAGTGTACATTCAAGGTACATCAGCACACACAAAGAACTGAGTGTACATTCAAGGTACATCAGCACACACAAAGAACTGAGTGTACATTCAAGGTACATCAGCACACACAAAGAACTGAGTGTACATTCAAGGTACATCAGCACACACAAAGAACTGAGTGTACATTCAAGGTACATCAGCACACACAAAGAACTGAGTGTACATTCAAGGTACATCAGCACACACAAAGAACTGAGTGTACATTCAAGGTACATCAGCACACACAAAGAACTGAGTGTACATTCAAGGTACATCAGCACACACAAAGAACTGAGTGTACATTCAAGGTACATCAGCACACACAAAGAACTGAGTGTACATTCAAGGTACATCAGCACACACAAAGAACTGAGTGTACATTCAAGGTACATCAGCACACACAAAGAACTGAGTGTACATTCAAGGTACATCAGCACACACAAAGAACTGAGTGCACATTCAAGGTACATCAGCACACACAAAGAACTGAGTGTACATTCAAGGTACATCAGCACACACAAAGAACTGAGTGTACATTCAAGGTACATCAGCACACACAAAGAACTGAGTGTACATTCAAGGTAGATTAGCACTCAGGAAGAACCGAGTGTACATTCAAGGTAGATTAGCACACACAAAGAACCGAGTGTACATTCAAGGTAGATTAGCACTCAGGAAGAACCGAGTGTACATTCAAGGTAGGTGCATGAAAGTCACAGTGCAAAGACTAAGCAGAAAGAGGGTGCTCACTTGAGGGCCTCAGGTGGGAGCTTTGTGGCAGACAAGTCCAGATGGGAGAGGGAGACAGCCGAGATGAAGAACTGCTTCCAGGCCTGGGGCACAGCCACATCCTTGGTCTTCTTGTAGGTGAAGACAGTCCTGGCCAACTTCAGCACGGCCAAGTGCTGGCAGCAGCCCCGCAGCATTGCCCCCATCATCTGCAGACATGCAGGTACAAGACATGACAACAGGCCAGCTCTACCAAGTCACACCACTGTCATGAGGAAAATAATTCTGCTGTCGTTATTATCCAATACATGGGAAGATGGGGTGTCTGATTGATGGAGGACTGGACTAGATTGGATTTTACGACCTATCAGCCTTTGTAGGTTATGTAAGGCCAGTAAGCACGAACATCACTAGAGCAGTTTAGAGTAAACGCAAAGCAAGTCATGGTGTCCCTAGTCATTCGCCTCTTACGAATCACGTAGGGAGACGTGGTGGGTCAATTCTTACCCCAAGCCCACAGAGGGCGATTGATGGAGGAAATAATCCTGCTGTTAGCATTCCGTACTTTGGTGGGTGAATGGATTGGTGGATGAATGAACAGAAGGGAGAAAGGATAGACTTAGGTCAGATGAAGTAATTCCTGAACCAGTAGTAACTGGAGAGGGTGGCAGGCGAGGCTCACCGTGTCCATGGCACAGTCGGTGCCAGAAAGGTCAAGATGGGTCAGGGCGTTGGGGGCGGCCAGGTAGGAGAGCAGGCCCTGAAACAGCACAGGGAACAATTAAATCATTGCCATGTCTTCCTTCACAACACTGCACACTTCTTTTTCACAGAGAAGCAGCCCAGGGAATAATGCACACATTGCCAGGTCTTCCTTCACAACACTGCACACTTCTTTTTCACAGAAAAGCAGCCCAGGGAATAATGCACACATTGCCAGGTCTTCCTTCACAACACTGCACACTTCTTTTTCACAGAGAAACAGCACAGGGAATAATGCACACATTGCCAGGTCTTCCTTCACAACACTGCACACTTCTTTTTCACAGAGAAACAGCACAGGAAATAACAAACGCCATAGAACTATGCATGCATTGCTATATCTTCCTTCACAACACTGCACACTTCTTTTTCACAGAGAAACAGCCCAGGGAATAACAAACGCCATAGAACTATTCATGCATTGCTATATCTTCCTTCACAACACTGCACACTTCTTTTTCACAGAGAAACAGCACAGGAAATAACAAACGCCATAGAACTATTCATGCATTGCAATGTCTTCCTTCACAACACTGCACACTTCTTTTTCACAGAGAAACAGCACAGGAAATAACAAACGCCATAGAACTATTCATGCATTGCTATATCTTCCTTCACAACACCGCACACTTCTTTTTCACAGAGAAACAGCACAGGAAATAACAAACGCCATAGAACTATGCATGCATTGCTATATCTTCCTTCACAACACTGCACACTTCTTTTTCACAGAGAAACAGCCCAGGGAATAACAAACGCCATAGAACTATTCATGCATTGCTATATCTTCCTTCACAACACTGCACACTTCTTTTTCACAGAGAAACAGCACAGGAAATAACAAACGCCATAGAACTATTCATGCATTGCTATATCTTCCTTCACAACACTGCACACTTCTTTTTCACAGAGAAACAGCACAGGAAATAACAAACGCCATAGAACTAATCATGCATTGCTATATCTTCCTTCACAACACTGCACACTTCTTTTTCACAGAGAAACAGCACAGGAAATAACAAACGCCATAGAACTATTCATGCATTGCTATATCTTCCTTCACAACACTGCACACTTCTTTTTCACAGAGAAACAGCACAGGAAATAACAAACGCCATAGAACTATTCATGCATTGCTATATCTTCCTTCACAACCCTGCAGACTTCTTTTTCACAGAGAAACAGCACAGGAAATAACAAACGCCATAGAACTATGCATGCATTGCTATATCTTCCTTCACAACACTGCAGACTTCTTTTTCACAGAGAAACAGCACAGGAAATAACAAACGCCATAGAACTATTCATGCATTGCTATATCTTCCTTCACAACCCTGCAGACTTCTTTTTCACAGAGAAACAGCACAGGAAATAACAAACGCCATAGAACTATGCATGCATTGCTATATCTTCCTTCACAACACTGCAGACTTCTTTTTCACAGAGAAACAGCACAGGAAATAACAAACGCCATAGAACTATTCATGCATTGCTATATCTTCCTTCACAACACTGCACACTTCTTTTTCACAGAGAAACAGCACAGGAAATAACAAACGCCATAGAACTATTCATGCATTGCTATATCTTCCTTCACAACACTGCACACTTCTTTTTCACAGAGAAACAGCACAGGAAATAACAAACGCCATAGAACTATTCATGCATTGCTATATCTTCCTTCACAACATTCAACACCTTTTTTTCAGAAAGTAAGCAAGGAACACATTTCCTATGCTTCACAAACCGAGATTCTTCATTTGCGAAAGTAGACAAAACACATTGCAGTTATATTACACCTTCAAATCATGCAGAAACTGCAAATACTGTAAAAACCATACCATTTCTCAACTGTTAATCCTACTTCAATTGCAACTCATTTTACTTTGTGTGTGTGCACACACACACACTCACTCAAACACACACACACATGCACTCATGCACACACTTACACACACACACACACGCACACAACACACACACACACACACACATACACACAGCATATTTTATTTTGGATTGGGTATAGCATCCAAGAAGAAGAAGGAGAAGGAGAAGAAGAAGAAGAAGAAGAAGAAGAAGAAGAAGAAGAAGAAGAAGAAGAAGAAGAAGAAGAAGAAGAAGAAGAAGAAGAAGAAGAAGAAGAAGAAGAAGAAGAAGAGGAAGAGGAAGAAGAAGAAGAAGAAGAAGAAGAAGAAGAAGAAGAAGAAGAAGAAGAAGAAGAAGAAGAAGAAGAAGAAGAAGAAGAAGAAGAAGAAGAAGAAGAAGAAGAAGAAAGGAAGGAAGGAAGGAAGGAGGAGGGAGGGAGGGAGGGAGGGAGGGAGGGAGGGAGGGAGGGAGGGAGGGAGGGAGGGAGGGAGGGAGGGAGGGAGGGAGGGAGGGAGGGAGGGAGGGAGGGAGGGAGGAAGGAAAGACATATAAAGATAAAAGGAAAGAAGGAAAAGAGAAAAAGATAGAAAGAAAGAAAAGAAGAAAGAAAAGATCGAAAAACAGAAACAGAGGTAGGACTATTCTGACCCCAAGCCATTGGGGAAAATAAGAAGTGGAGAAACAGAAGGCAACAAAAAGAAAAGAGAAAGAAAGAAAGAAATGCAGGGAGCCCTGGGCCAGATACCTACCACCAGGTCTTCGGTGCGGAGGTTGTTGTCAGACAGGTCCAGGTGGGTCAAGGAGGAGAGGGTGTGGCTCTGGCCCAGCATTTCCCCCACCCTGGCCACGCCACGCCCACTCAGCCCCGTCCTGGCCAGCTCCAGCTTCGTCAGGCCGCGAGGAAAGTTGCACACTGACCCCAGCAGGTGGATCACTCCTGCAAAATGCCCCACAAGCTTTGAGCTCACTCACATGTACAATGCACACACAGGTGTTTGGACACTGGCACTCATCTGCCTCATTCACACACACACACACACACACATACATAAACAAACACACACTCAGACTGAAACATGCACAAAAGTTCTGCTTATTCGCATGCTAAATTTAAAAAAAAATAAAAAAAATTGCCCCTACACCATTTATGTACTGCTTACAGTATGAGGTTGTATTTCATCCACGCAACAAAATAAGTGAGTTGCAGATCAACCCTAAATCAAGGGTGCATTGCTTACACTAGGAACTTTGCAAGATTTTGCAAGGAAAAGGCCAGTGTCAACATAAATCGATATGACAAAAGGAGATGTAAAGGCTGTCAAATGTTGGACACATGTTGACGCCGGCCTATTCATTTGCTGACAGGTAGGCAAAGCTACAAGCCCCGGGCAGCAGCAACGGAGCCCCACCTTTATCGTCCAGGGAGTTGTTGGAGAGGTCAAGGCGGATGAGCTGTGTGTTGCCGTTGGACAGAAGAGCCGTGGACAGCTTCTGCAGATAGTCCCTACAAAGAGAGGAAGAAGTGAGGTAGGTGCTGGAAGCCACTTCCAAATGCACTTTTGGCATTCACCAGAAAGTTGCCGTTTGGTCTCTGCATAAAGTTCCCAAACTGTTTCTGTCAATCAGGGGTGTTCAAATCCATCCACCTGCTTGCCCCAGGCAATGAAAATTTTTCTTGGGCTAGACACATTTCCAGAGGCTTGCCAGACAGACTAGTTAAAACAAGAGCACTTCACTTCTGTATCCAACTGTCGGAATTTTTACTTTCCAGTGTTATCTGTTGAGGTCCATCATCTTTCTCATTACACAACATGCCGCCAGACACCCAGTTGTGCAGAAGCTTGGATTGCAACGAGAGTGATTTGATCTTTGATGGATGTGTTTGTGATATGTCATGCACGTAAGCCCCCACCAGTAGCATTTTTAAAAAGCAGCGACTAAGTGACCAAGAAGAGAAAAAAAGATAAAAAGATTATGAACCCCCAAAAAATAGTTAGTTTCAAGAAAAATGGTTCTACAAATAAGATGGGCAAGTAAAAAAAATTTGCAGGCTAAAAGAAAAATTGAACACCTCTGTCTATTTCATGCAGATTTTCCTGCAGGCTGTTCCACCCCTACAAGATCTAGGAAACAGGCAGTCTGCCAAATGCAGCTGGCTGCAGAGCAGTGGGACAATGCCAGATGGGTTGCAGGCACAACCAAAGCAGTGCCTTGAGCAGCAGACTGAATTAATTAATTTTAAAAATCACGGCAAGTGTAAGCTATTTAAAAATCACTGACCACGAAAATCACTAGAACTGGTCAGATTTAAGGGTGTCACATCTCTGTTTTCCTTCACCTTTAATGACTGGCACATTGGGACTGCAGTGAGTGTATTCTTATCCCCAACCAACAGGGGTTGCTTTGAGCGGTACGCAGTCATCTGTAGGCTGGGGCCTCTCTCTTTTATGGTGTGCCAAGCCAGACTCAATGGCCAGTACTGCTTTAGGAGAAGGCAGAGACAAAGCTTGACTAATCCAGTAAACCTGTGCACAGGTCCTGCATTAGCTTTATCTCAAAGTTGGCTACAGCATTTCCAGACAGGAATATTACTTAGTGAACTGCTCTCCTGTATGCATGCTTTTGAAAACAATTCTTGTCAAAGTCTGCATGGTGTCAACACTGCAAAGGAAAGAAAAAGAAAAGCCTTTGTTATACTGACAGTGTGGCTAAGTCCAAGAAAATACTCACGCTTTGATTCCCGTGTTGCTGAGACTGAGCTCTTCCAGAACCGAGTTCCTCTTGACTACTTTCAGAATTTCAAATGCAGCCTCAGAGCTCTGAAAGCAATTGCACAAAACATTGTTCCTCATTGAAGCAGCCATGATGTGTGGCCAAGATAAAGAAAGAACAGCACATTCATAAAATATCACAAGGATGAATGAATGGAGGGAGTTTTACAGCCCATCAGCCTTTGTGGGCTATTTAAGACCAATGCCTACAGAGTCACTAGAACTGGTTAGTATAATAGCAAGTCAAATGTTGATTTCCCTAATAAATCAGCTTTTATGAATGGCATAGGGAGATGCAGTGAATCTGGTCAAACCCCAGCCCACAGGAGATAAATACCACTAGGCATGATGATGATGATGATGATGATGATGATGATGATGATGATGATGATGATGATGATGATGATGATGATGATGGTTACAAAAAAGAGAAAGAAAACAAAAAACAAGATGACTTTCTGTGTTATTACTTAAAGAATATTTCGATGATGATGATGATGATGATGATGATGATGATGATGATGATGATGATGATGATGATGATGATGGTGATGATGATGATGATGATGATGATGATGATGGTGATGATGATGATGATGATGATGATGATGATGATGATGATGGTGATGGTGATGATGATGATGATGATGATGATGATGATGATGATGATGATGATGATGATGATGATTGTGATGATGATGATGATGATGATGATGATGATGATGATGATGATGATGATGATGATGATGATGATGATGATGATGATGGCTGGTTCCTCAGATCCAAGGATTACTGAGGAGGAAGTCTCTGGCAACATGCCCTCCCTCTAGTGGTTGTGTAGGCCAGTCCTTGACTGAGCAACATGCCCTCCCTCTAGTGGCTGTGTAGGCCAGTCCTTGACTGAGCAACATGCCCTCCCTCTAGTGGTTGTGTAGGCCAGTCCTTGACTGAGCAACATGCCCTCCCTCTAGTGGCTGTGTAGGCCAGTCCTTGACTGAGCAACATGCTCTGGCACACATTATGCATGGGACTCTCTGGGTTGGGGGGCTCTGGGCAGCCGATGTTTTCCTCCCTCTGGTCTTGTCGTCTGTAGCCTCTCTTCTTGCTGTTTTGAAGGTCTCAGTGCCCAGCCTTGACAATGACTTCCAGCCGTCCCTTTCTTTGCCAATGCTTTTTGTGGTATACCAGTCTTCCCCTGGGATACCAGCCCCACCGAGCTGGCACATCAGCTGACCCTTGAAGAGCTTTCATGGGGCTCCGTTATGTTTGCCCTGGTGTAGCGCTCCATAGAACACCATTCTGGGCATTTGAGTGTCCTGCCCAATGGAGCTGTCTGGTCAGAGGCATGGGCTCCATGCTGGGGATGTTGGCTCGCTCCAAATCTTCACTCAATAGAGAGAGAAAGTCAAGTATTGATTTTCCAAGTTATTCACCCCCTATGAAGAAGTGTGGTCTACTCTTATCCCCATCCCACAGAGCAACGGCGACCATTGAAGACAGGGACATATGAGTCATCCACCCAAAGCACTCACCAGGCGCACGTTGTTGGCGTTGAGCTGAGTAAACCAAGGGCTGTGTTCCAGGGCACTGATGATTGGCAGCAGGTCTCTGCAACACACAGCACACAGTGCTCAGTGCTGTGAGGCAAAAATCCCACACATGCATGAACAGAGAACTGCTGGGAAGGCTCTGTACTCAGTGCTGTGAGGCAAAAGTCCCACACATGCATGAACAGAGAACTGCTGGGAAGGCTTTGAGTGCTGTAAGGCAAAAATCCCACACATGCATGAACAGAGAACTGCTGGGTAGGCTCTGTACTCAGTGCTGTGAGGCAACAATCCCACACAAGCATGAACAGAGGACTGCTGGGAAGGCTCTGTACTCAGTGCTGTGAGGCAAAAATCCCACACAAGCATGAACAGAGGACTCCTGGGAAGGCTCTGTACTCAGTGCTGTGAGGCAACAATCCCACACAAGCATGAACAGAGGACTGCTGGGAAGGCTCTGTACTCAGTGCTGTGAGGCAAAAATCCCACACATGCATGAACAGAGGACTCCTGGGAAGGCTCTGTACTCAGTGCTGTGAGGCAAAAATCCCACACAAGCATGAACAGAGAACTCCTGGGAAGGCTCTGTACTCAGTGCTGTGAGGCAAAAATCCCACACAAGCATGATCAGAGGACTGCTGGGAAGGCTCTGTACTCAGTGCTGTGAGGCAAAAATCCCACACAAGCATGAAGCATGAACAGAGGACTGCTGGGAAGGCTCTGTACTCAGTGCTGTGAGGCAAAAATCCCACACAAGCATGAACAGAGAACTGCTGGGAAGGCTCTGTACTCAGTGCTGTGAGGCAAAAATCCCACACAAGCATGAACAGAGGACTGCTGGGAAGGCTCTGTACTCAGTGCTGTGAGGCAAAAATCCCACACAAGCATGAACAGAGGACTGCTGGGAAGGCTCTGTACTCAGTGCTGTGAGGCAAAAATCCCACACAAGCATGAACAGAGGACTGCTGGGAAGGCTCTGTAACATGTGAAGGAGCATTTCTTCAGTTACAAAAATAAATCATGGGGAGACACGGTGGTGGAAAATGACCATATGGGCTTACTTGTTAATTTTGAAAACTTGTCACTGGAAGATGTTTGGACTCATAGAGTCATAGCAGGTGACTGTGAAACTGAAATTCAGCTGTACACGTCACTAAGTCCTTATTCAGTTACAAGGAACATTCCAAAAAGTTTGTCGGCTAATTTCTTGGAATGCTTATTTTTCACAAGGTAGCTTCATGGAGAAATTAATTTTAAAATATGTATTTGTCCTAATTTCTTTCTGGTTTTTAAATTATATGTAGACAGACCGGTAGTCTGTACTCTTACAGTGACACTTTTATAGAAAAACATTTGGTAAATTTTCCAGTTGCTGAGGATTATCTGAATTTCAAGCCTTACACTAACAGAAAACATTTAGTGAGAATTCTATGTCACAGTTTCTTTAATGATCAAGATGGACTAGATGTCTTTATGTAAGTTCATGAGCAATATCATTTTATGCAAATTTAATTTGTTAGGAGTTGATACGTAGTCTTTTGATTTTTTTCTTGAAAAATATGCAATATTCCCTACTTCCGTCATATCACCATCATAATTCTCATTAGTATACTAGATACAGCCTTCTTTTCCCCCATTTATTCTAAATGAACAGAACCAAGAATCAGCATCACAACTTTTTTAAAGTTTTGGTCAAAAATGTGAATGTACTGTAGCTGCCAGGTCTCCTCTATTTATTAAAAAATCCAAGTTTAAAAAGCATTTTACAAAGCATCACATAGGCATCAAATGAGTTATTATTATTTTAAAAAATTGTTTCTGCATTGACAGAATACTTTGGAGCAAGATTAAACAGTGTTCATGCAAAATGGTGTACTCTGTTTAGATTATGCAACAATAATATGGATATTACCAAAATGTGTGCAGTTTGAGCATATATCAATGGGTGGAAAAGTCCCAATATTAAAAAAAAGAGCACCTTTACCTTTACCTTAAATAATTATTGTCAAATCAACAGTAAACAAACCAGCATCATAAACAATTTCACATCACATCAAAGGAACACCGAATTATCATCAACTCAATTCATTCTCTGGTGGTCAGTGCATGCCCTTCTCCTGTTTACAGGGGAGAAAGGTGGTCAGGGCATGCCCATCTCCTGTTTACAGGGGAGAAAGGTGGTCAGGGCATGAAAGGGTGGACTTACTTGGAACTGAGATGGTCAAAGTCCCGTAGACACAACTCCTTGGAGGCTTGTGAAAGGTAAATTGTGTCCACATCCTGGAATGAATGCAGAAATTAATTTTAGAAGCATGTTCGACTCTTTATATCACAATAAGAGTCCTCAACTTACTTGGAAGAACATAAATATTCAATGACTATAATCAGGCAAAAGAAAGTAGCCACACTGAAGAAAACAATCAGATCATGTACTAGAGAACTCGACATAGAATCCATGGCATAAGTATCAAGGGCTTCACTTTTTCATGTTTACCCATGCAACAACATGTGAAACTAAATGACAACTCATTCCATTCCGATGTATTATGTGGACTTGACAAAATATATCAAAACAAAGTTCAACTTGAGATGCATATGCAAGAATAGACATGACTGCAAAGCTCTATGAAGGAACCATGAGTCCGTGAAGGAAAGACTTGGAGAGCAGAAAACCACCCAGAGACAGTGACTGTGGCGACACCTGCAGACGATTCAGTCAGTCAAAGTGGAAATGTCCAATAGGCTCAGTGCCAATAAAACAGAGACAGCATCCATACGCAGTTGCAGCAGAGCCCTCTCTACACAACGCACTTGCCCCTACATGCAAAGGCAGGCAGTTCTAGGGTGAGACAGACAGAATTTGGTGACTTCAGCCACTGGTAAGATGAAATCTGCACCCAGTGTGTAATAAGACTGGTGTAGAGGGTTTATACTGCAGAACTCATACTGCAATGCAGTTGGATTGGATTGGATTGTACTCGGTTTACTGTGAAATGATACAAATATGTGTGCCACGAAACCTTACATTACGAACACCTCAGTACCAAAGCTTATATATATTTCCTTTCTGACAGTCCCAAAATTATTCCCATCTTTTCAATGTCTAAAAGTCTTGGAATTATGACCATCTTGGAATTCACTGTTACTACCATTGTTTGTCCCAAACTACCCATAGCCTCATAATTATGACCTGTGATCATACCAAGTGAATGTCTTTGACAGTCTGTGGAAGCTACACTAAAGATTCCATGTGGTTGGAAGACCAAACCCAGTTTATGATAATGTTGTCTATAGTAGAACTCAAGGTTATAAAGCGTGACTGATGATTTTGCAAAAACCACATTCATGTCTGTTCTGTTCACATCATTAGTGAATGTATCCCTGTTAGGATTAACTTGCAATTTCTGGACTGGACCATTATGCAGGTGACATGAACTGTCATTGCAGCAGAAGGTTGAACTTAGTACTGGTTGCAGCGAGAGACAACGTGCCAAACAGTTTGACACTAGCAAGACACAAGTGCAGTGCAGGGTCTCATGCCTGCTGAGAGCAAGCTGCAGCAAGCCCTGGTGAAATTCAAGTCTGATGCATCCCAGACTTGCATGGACAGTCCTTCAAGACACGAATATCTGTGGTGAAATGTGCTGATGTTGTGAAGTGTCCTTTTCGCTGCTGTTATTCAAAGCGTGAACAACATTCCTTTCCTTCACTGTAACAAACACAATGTTGAGATCCTTGGGTCAGAAAGACAAATTCAGAATAAAGACCACTTTGAAGTTGACCCAGAGGTAATCTTAAATTTGAGGTTTCACTGTATTGCCCATCCTTAGCAGTGGCAATGAGGCATGCGAAGATGCCGGCATGGTGTACATGGCACATAACATGTAATGAGGAGCGTGTGTAGGGTTGATGATATGAGCAGGTTGTGGTGCTGGTATACATACATGTGCATGCCATACATGTGCATGCCATACACGTGCATGCCATACATGTGCATGCCATACATGTGCACAGACCAGAAGTGGAAGAAATCAGCAGCAGAGAACAGACATGACTGTCAGTCAGACAGATAGTTTTGCATCCAGTGACCATCTTGGTTTGGGTGAAGTAAGAACAATGTCATAAACTGAAACCTACACACAGCACAAGTTGTTCTAGAGCATAGTATGGTTTCAATTCAATGTCAGGAAAGTCTACCTGAAAAGGACACATGACACAGTCACACTCCAGCAAAGCACTACAAAAACTTGATCAGCATACCAATGAAAAAATTAATCCAACATTTGTTGTCATGCATGAATTATGAATAAATCAGAGTACAATAATGGAACGGAGTTCAAGTATACATTTACCTGCATATTAATTTATTGTTTTCTGTAACTTTATACAAAAGTTTCAACATTACATATATGTGCTATAAACAAGCTGTTTTCTCTGGAATGTGTCACAAAAACTAAATGATTTAATAGTTTTTTAATCTTAATCTGTTATTTTAACTCTGTAGCCTGGCATGCTTCATGCAATGTCTCATTTACTGACAGAGATTCCAAAAGCACAAATTTGCCACACCTTTCAAAGACAACAACTGAGCAATGAAGAGCTGGAGCAGTCAACACACAGCATCAGCAACAGCAGTGGAGCACTGCCACTACACCAGGCCTGTATGACACAGCAACAGCAGTGGAGCACTGCCACTACACCAGGTCTGTATGACACAGCAACAGCAGTGGAGCACTGCCACTACACTAGGCCTGTATGACACAGCAACAGCAGTGGAGCACTGCCACTACACCAGGCCTGTATGACACAGCAACAGCAGTTGAGCACTGCCACTACACCAGGCCTGTATGACACAGCAACAGCAGTGGAGCACTGCCACTACACCAGGCCTGTATGACACAGCAACAGCAGTGGAACACTGCCACTACACCAGGCCTGTATGACACAGCAACAGCAGTGGAACACTGCCACTACACCAGGCCTGTATGACACAGCAACAGCAGTGGAACACTGCCACTACACCAGGCCTGTATGACACAGCAACAGCAGTGGAACACTGCCACTACACCAGGCCTGCATGACACAGCAACAGCAGTGGAGCACTGCCACTACACCAGGCCTGTATGACACAGCAACAGCAGTGGAGCACTGCCACTACACCAGGCCTGTATGACACAGCAACAGCAGTGGAGCACTGCCACTACACTAGGCCTGTATGACACAGCAACAGCAGTGGAACACTGCCACTACACCAGGCCTGTATGACACAGCAACAGCAGTGGAACACTGCCACTACACCAGGCCTGTATGACACAGCAACAGCAGTGGAACACTGCCACTACACCAGGCCTGTATGACACAGCAACAGCAGTGGAACACTGCCACTACACCAGGCCTGTATGACACAGCAACAGCAGTGGAACACTGCCACTACACCAGGCCTGTATGACACAGCAACAGCAGTGGAACACTGCCACTACACCAGGCCTGTATGACACAGCAACAGCAGTGGAACACTGCCACTACACCAGGCCTGTATGACACAGCAACAGCAGTGGAGCACTGCCACTACACCAGGCCTGTATGACACAGCAACAGCAGTGAAACACTGCCACTGCACTGTATGACACAGCAACAGCAGTGAAACACTGCCACTGCACTAGGCCTGCATGACACAGCAACGGCAGTGGAGCACTGCCACTACACCAGGCCTGTATGACACAGCAACAGCAGTGGAGCACTGCCACTACACCAGGCCTGTATGACACAGCAACAGCAGTGGAGCACTGCCACTACACCAGGCCTGTATGACACTGCAACAGCAGTGGAACACTGCCACTACACCAGGCCTGTATGACACAGCAACAGCAGTGGAACACTGCCACTACACCAGGCCTGTATGACCAAGTGAACCTACACCAAGCATCACTTAACTTGATAACTGTCAATCTTCATCAAAAGTTAAAATTCAATGCTTTCATGTTTTCCTGCTTGAAGCCATAAGGTGTTCAAAGAACTAGGTCGGTCAGAAGCAAATGGGTCGGGAATTGGGTCAAGTTGTTTGTGGGGAGGCGATGTGCAGAGTAGTACTGTATAAGAACTTTCTTCCCTATACTAATAATATGTGATGTCATGTTTGTACACAGCAAATGCCTACAATTACAGTGCCAGTGTGTTAAAACATTTGTTTTGCTGTGTTTTATCATCTCATTGCGGATATACATCCCATTCATCTACATCGCAACATTTAAAACTGCAGTTCCCTGCTTGCCTAAAGCAAACTAAAATGAATGTAAACTGTTTTGCACCATTACAATTCACCCTGTTGCCTTTCCCATCCTGCCCCTTGCTGCCAGTGCAGTACAGCAAGGGCTAGCTCTCCAGTCCTCCACCTTGACCTCACAGCTCCTAATTCAGCAGGCAAGGAACAACAGGCATTTCCGACCCAGGATCATCGTGTACTTGCTGAATTCAGAATAATGAGTTTGAGAGGGAAAATGTATGGGGAGTCAGCTGGGGCAAAAAGACTATTTGAATGGTTGCAGGGGTTGATATTGACAGCACAAGACATTGGTGGTTAACGTAAAGCTGCAACACAAAAAGCCCACATACATTTAACCACCTTTAGTCATGTGAAAGACTAGTACTTCAAAGAAAGACAGGACTGATCACAGTGTCATGACAGTACAATACACCTGCTCAGGAACCAGTACACCAAGCGATCTTTTCATACAGCATGACACAAGACCAAAACCTCACACAGCGGCTGACACCTACCCACGAGACCTCCTCCCTGTAGGGCAGTTGGTGGTAGTCACACATGCAGGCGTACATCATGGTGAAGCCACCACAGGGCCCTGGCTCCTGCCTCTCCACCTCCTTCATCATCTCTGTCATGGTTCGCAGGCGCTCTGGTGGCACCACATCCACCTTCACTATCAGCCGGCTGCATCAGAGGGATTGCTTCATTAACATCACAACCAAAAATAAAATATTAAATAAGAAGTGAATTCCAAAACAATATCACGCATGCAGTCATGCGCACATGCACGCACGCACACACACATATTCACAGCACATACACAGCTCTCTCTCGCTCTCTCTCTCTCTCTCTCTCTCTCTCTCTCTCTCTCTCTCTCTCTCTCTCTCTCTCTCTCTCTCTCTCTCTCTCTCTCTCTCTCTCTCTCTCTCTCTCTCTCTCTCTCTCTCTCACACTCACTCTAGAGGCATTGCAGGGAAAACATGTTTGAGGGCAACACCGATGTGGGTGATCATGTGGTTGACTTCATCCGAATCTGGCTCCAAGGCGACAAAGGAGTAAGTTCTGTTTTCCACCGTTAGCGACAACTGCAACAACAGGCAATATAATAATCAATTCATATTTAAATATTTGAAATCTATGAATAAATATCATGCACGTCTCCAGCATAGTGGACAGGCAGCTTCATGCACATCAATAAATGCAACAGCAGCTGTGTTGAAGGAGCTGTTCCAACACTCATACCAGGAGGTTACCTGTTGTGTCCTCAATCCTAACTATGAATCACAGATCCCATGTGATACAGCAATCATTTGTGACTGGTCTTCCCAAAATCAGTTGCTTGGATACCTTTGGTGATTTTCATATGTCATGTCACCGTAAAGTACACTAAATACCCTTCAAAATGATACCATAATGATTATGATGTATGCAGTGCTTGCTGAGTTATGACACTTGGAATAAGTATGTACTAAGAAACATGTTTTTCAATAAAATGGCTTTTCTCATTTGACCTACGTTTTGCATAGCAACTCCCTACTTGTAATCAAGATACATCAAGGAATTTGACCCAGAGCTAATTCTTATCCCATATATCCCTTAATGGCCAAACAAATGAGCTCCTCATTCAGATGTGAGCCCGAGTCATGTAACCATACCAAATACATGACTGATCTGTGTGAGAGAATCCATGTGATGATGAGATGGCGTGTTACACAATCAAATGAAATTTTCCCACACTGAAATTGCAGTGCCTATTAAAAGATGTAAAAAGTGGCCATCTAGCAGTAATTTGACAAACCTCTCCGAGTATACCTAGGAATGGTTAAACTTTCTGAATGGAGTCAAACCTAGAAATTTTAGGAGTAATCCCGTGGAATGCCACTCAGTATGGTAGGACTGGTCACAACTGGTCTTCATGTCTTCATGCAGTGCCTCAACCCCAGGTCTTGGTGGCTGGACAGCACTGAGACTGGAAACTATCCCACAAGTCAGTTCAGAGGAGGGTTTCTCAGGACTAGGGTAGCTAGCAAAGATATTCAAAGGCAATCCAACTGAGGCATGTTTCTTTTCAATAGCTGTTCAAACCATTCAGACCGCTGGTAAAAATCTCCTCAGACTTAATCAAACTGCAGAGTCTGTCACCCAACAGGCAAGTAAATAATATAAGAAAAAAGAACACATAAAATAAAGCATTTTGATGCCATTTCCAACTGTCCAACATTGATCACGTGATATGTCAAGACCAGTTTTACTTTTAGCAGGAATCCTATTGTCTTGCCCACTCAATCCTAATTAATATTTATGAAATCTGGCACCTGTCTGCAGAGGTGTTTTTTTCTACTGGGACAGATGGAAACAGCATCTAAGTCCATTAGGGTTTTTAATCTCAATTTTATTTACTTGCCATTGGGCAAGCAACACTGCACAAGGTTTGAACACCGTTCGAAATGAAAAGCATCTCAGTTGGATTGCCTTAAACTAACTATGCTAGCTATCCTACCCCTGAGAAACCACTTGTGGTGCATAATCTGAAAGCTCATTGCCAAAGCTGCTGCATCAGGAGACAACAGTGACTGATGTTTGTTCCAGGGCAGATTGAGAAAAACCAGAGGATGATGGAAAATCTACATTTGATCAGAAGGATGTTAAGAGTTGAAAGAAGCTATCCCACAACCTGCCTGCCTGTCTGCCCCACAACCTGCCTGCCTGCCTGCCCCACAACCTGCCTGCCTCTGCCTTAGTCCATTCATGAGTACAGGCACTTGACAAAGGAAGTGGCCACTGCAGCCTGCACTTGAGACAGGAACTGCCGCTCCTTGGCAGAGTGCGCCCATCTCTCCACCCTGCTGCCATCAACTACTTGGCCGTGTATTTGTGTATGTGTATATGAGAGTGTGTGCGTATATGTGTATGTGTCTATGTGCATGTGTTTGAGTGTGCTTGTCTGTGTATGTGTGTATGCATATGTGTGTGTGTGTGTGTGTGCGTGCGTGAGTGCCTGCATGTGTGTGAGCGATGTGTGTGTATGTGGGGGGGGGGGGATGTGCGTGTGTGTGTGTGTGTGTGTGTGTGTGTGTGTGTGTGTGTGTGTGTGTGTGTGTGTGCATGTGTGTGATTTGTATATGACGGCATGTATGTATGGGACATTCTCATTAACGTACCCTGCAGGAGTTATCTTCGGCGCTCTCTGTCGAAAAACAACGCATTAGGTAGAATCACCTTAGTAAGTTCCGGTCGATTCTCGAAGCGCCTGCACTGAATAGATATTTGCTAGATCGCTCAAAGTACATGCATGTGGGGGTGGAAAACAGTACTGTGTCATGTAAAGCTCGATTGAGAAGCAGCAGATAACTGTTTAGTTCTGGCTTGTATTGACAATTTCGTTTCCTTGGTCTGGCGAGGACCGAAAATTCACTATCAAATCGAGTCGAGTGATCAACTTGCCCGCACGGCGTAATGTATAGCCTTTAGGCCTAACTTGTAAGATCGGGTCGATAATGACAAGAAAATGGCATTAAAACACAAAAAAAGTTTCATTACAACTAAAATCACCGATTATATTAATAAGTGACTATTTTTACACTTACAGCTAGTACTCAAACTTTACAACGCAAACAAAACACACCTGCGGGGAGTGTCGTGGTCACGCAATCGCATCAAAACTCGATGCACGAGTGATCGTTTCACTATCTGATACGACATGGTATTCCAGCAAACAAGCAACTACTGCAACTTCATGAAGTTATTAAAATCTCAAAGTGTGATGTCAGACATCGATTGACCGATCGAATTCGACTGCAGCTGCCGGTTGCGTTCTCGAATATTTCGTCTGCACTGAATACTATAGATCGCTCAAAGTATGTGGGGGTGGAAAACAGTACTGTGTCATTTGCCATAACCATCGTGGCAAAATTATTGATGGAAAAGTTGTCAAGCTACATGGCATTCCAGCAAACAAGCAACTACTACAACTTCATGAAGTTATTGAAATCTCAAAGTGTGATGTCAGACACGACTGACAGATGAGTTCGACTGCAGCTGCCGAATCAAACGTCTTAGCGCTGCCCCCAAGCTCGTTCAAGTTGCTTGTGATCGTTTCGCTATCTGATCCGACAATACCAAAAATATTTTTGGTACTGTTGTCAGTCCGACCCCGGCCACCCTCCCTTTGTGATCCGACAATAATTACTAAACATTGATATCAAAAGCACTATTCAAAATTTTTGGCGGGTGGTCTACCCCGCACAACTAAAATCTACGGTTAATAATATCATCTCCACAAGCCGAACTACGTGAAGTTATACATTACGCCGATACGAGTGCGCGCAAGTTGATCGACTGGATGATAGTGAATTTTCGGTCCTCGCCAGACCAGGCCGGGAAACGAAATTGTCAATTCAAGCCAGAACTAAACAGTTATCTGCTGCTACTCATTTGAGCTTTACATGAAACATTATATCACACTAGCTCGATCGTCTGCTAGCGTAGTGACTATGGTTCGATCGCGTACGTCTGCTAGCCAGCTACACGTACGGTGAGGTTTGTTTACTTATCTTCTGTGGAATTTGTGCAAAAAGTATACGTTAAAACAGTCTAATATGACTATTTTTGATTAGTTTTTAATCTAATTAATCTTTTTGCATGCTTTAATGTCATCCTTTTGCCACGATCTAGCGATCATCCCATGAGCTTCTATTTTTA
>JAWQFJ010001430.1:413801-421301 GCA_034096865.1 Theodoxus fluviatilis
CTGGGTTTCTAGAAGAAAAGTAACAGTATTGGCCACTCGAAAAAGAGCAATATGTACGTTACTATGGTTTCCCTCGAACCATGGGAGAAAAAAAAAATTTGAACAACACCGAGTGGTAAAATTGCCGAGAACCAAGGTCATGATTGTGTTTCATTCATTTCACAATCGAAAGAAATAAACAAGATAATGAACGCACATAGATAATACACTGTTATAGCGCATATCTCTGAAGTCGGTTTCGATCGTTTCACCGGTAACTTACATTTTCTACACGTGTAGCAAAAATGTCGCACGATAATTTCCGCCTTCAACCACTCAGGCAACCTTGCCCTTGTATTTCGGGCTTGTTTACACCGTTTCTGGTCGTCTCCTGACCTTTACACGCTATTTTTGACCAATGAAACGGCTTCGTTTCTGCTTGCTGCAGAAGTAACTTAACGTCAGGCGAGCGCACGTGGGTTTTTTCTATCAGCTTGAATCTTATGAAACGATGTCCATCCGACTCATAATCTGCTAAATAACAATTTCTAGAATAGTTGAAATAATGCTCAAAGGACTAGTGTTGTGAAATAATGCCTCTTTTATTGATAATTCACTCAAATCGTGACCACAAGCATTTGGCTTCCTTGGTAACTTACACACGCTCAATCGTTCATGCTTCTGTCATCATAGCGACCGAGGCATGTTTTTTTCAATAAAAAGTGAAATGGTGCAGCTCTTGTGTGTGGATTATTTTGTTTTTTTGTTTGGTCTTATCCTGTTTGTTATGTATTGTGTGTAATCAATGCTTATACAAGTTATAGTCCCATAAAGCTGAGTTTAAGTGGCCAACAATGACCATCTTTGGTGTGGTTTCTCGTCACTTACGTCATATCTAGCTGCTGCTTGAAATGTACACATGTGTATTTATAGTGCTAATACATCAAGGTTATATGATCTGAATCACTTTATTCATATATTTATTCAAACTTTCGAAAAATTTGCTATAATTTTTGAACAGTAAAGATTCAAAGGTGCTTGTTTAGCGTAAGTTACGGTTTCCATGTAAACACAATTTTTATGTCATAATAAATACACAACAAACTTAGATTTTTTTTCATCAAATGACACATCTGGGTCATTTGCAAACACTCAAGGTGGAAATAAAGTGCAACTGTCACAAATAAAGACAATAGAGTCAAAAGATGGAAACCATGTAACTTACATCATGGCCGTCGGTGCACATTTTATTGTGATCATTGTGGAAAATCCTTACAAGTTTTTCTGTCTTAAATCACATGATAAGATAAAGTAAGGATATAACTAAACTATATTGAAAAATTATGTACTTGGGTGGATATTTAATTTTCCACCTGCATGTCACACATCTATTCGCCAATATCATGGATGTGCTCATATATATATATATATATATATATATATATATATATATATATATATATATATATATATATATGTATATATAACATCCCACCCCCATTGGCAAGTCATGAAAGCATTTGACTACCCATTGAAACACCCCTCCAAAAACCACTGCCAACTCATTCAGCAATCAATTCATGAAGAGTTAGACAAAAGTGTTACTTTATTGAATATTAGCCAATGGTGCAAGATGCATTATCTCGCTATATCTTGTATGTTTACAATAGCCACCAGTTTTATCTGCATCACCTCAACCCCTCTGAGCAATCAATCCCAGTATATAAGCATACAGTATGTAACTCATTTTCCTACAAGATGACTAGTGACCCCGACTCTTGGAAGCATCATGTCACTCTCCTGACAAGCAGTGGAAAATTTCCTTTGATAAACCTTAAAATGTTGGTGCCTAGAAAACGACAAATTTGACTAATTTTTTATTTCACAACAACTGAACTTTTCAATAAGATACAGAATTCTGAGAGAATTTATTTTTAGGGCTGACCAACAATATTAGTTTGTTTCCTGCCATTTTTCTTGAAATTCAAGCAATTAAAAGGAGGAAACATGTGGGACAAGTGCACTGTCGCGAGCAGGTTGCGGTTTTTGAATGTTAATGTTCTCGTTCATGTACTTGTGTAGTTGCAGCGTGATAGCGCATCTCTTGTCTCTGTTTTTTCTCTCTGTTTTGGGTTAGGGAAAATTATGACGTCATAAAAGAAGCTTGAGTCCACGTCACTGGGGTTGGCCAGTTTTTTGAAGAAAGATTTTTTGGCAAGACCGTTTCGAGCGGCGGGTGCCAATGAACAGGTTTTAGCCTGGAGTGGCGCGACTTGTGTTGCCCCAGAGTGTGGCGTGGCTTCTGCCAGCCCAAAATATATAAAGACCACATTGTCTTTGTTCGGTATAGACCGCCAGACATCGTCACCAGGGGAAGGGCCGGGTTTCTTCCATGTAAGTATTTGTTGTGTGTAAATGTCGTTGAGTAAGTTTGCACTAGGTTGTGAGTTAGTTGGTTTAGAAGCGGGTGGGAAGTTTGGGTAGGATTGGAATTGCATAACAGTGGTTTTGTCGTTCGTTATTATTGCTTTGGTCGTTCTCACCGCGCATTATTTAAATCAATTTATTATGTGATTGCTAATTCTGGCCGTTTAGGCCTGGGATGTTGTTTAAATTGCATGGCTCTACGACCCGCACCAACCAAGTCGTCGATGTCCTGCATCGCTGTCGTCCCCATTCCCAGTCCTCGATGATCCTCACTGTTGTCGGCGTCGCCGAAGGTCCCCACTACTCTTCATAGCTGTCGCCGACAGCGAAGGTTCCCAGCGGCACTCATCAACTGAAGCCCACCTGACCAAGGGAGGACCGACGGTCGTGGGCACCTTGTGTCTGTCGTTCCCTGTCTTGCGACTTGACGCAGGGGAGGGGCCATGAGACGGGGGTGATCGGTTGGAAGGGGTTTTGGGTTCTTGAAAGGGACAGTGTTGGACAGTGGGAGATGTCGGGTTGACGGGGAAAGAGACAGTGTTGGACAGTGAGAGATGTTGGGTTGAAGGGAAAGTTGCCGGCGTGAGAACGGCCGCTGGTTGGACAACTATCTTGTTGTTGTGGGGTGGTTTGGGTGGACTGTGGTTTGTTGTGGTATAATTTTGGGTTTTCGGGGTAAGTGATAGTGTATTGTCACATGTGATTAATTTATCGTGTGAAGGAGAATGTAGTTTCACATGTGGTAGGGTGAAGGTGTGTGTGTGGGATAGAACTGTTTGAGGTGTCATTGTTAGTTACATAAGTTGCATTCTTCGTTCATCTGATATCATCACCAACCATCCTTCCCACCGTTCCCATCTCATTCTGTGGGGCGCTGAGGGTGGGGTTAATAAATATATTCTTGTTTCTAAAAGTGTGTCAGTAATTGTTTAAAAGGGTTTGAGTTCCTGACTCCCTCTGCCTGAGAGGGTAAGGGCCCACCCAGCGGGTGTGGTCGCGACATGCACATCATACATCCCTACAGGAAGATGTAATGCATCAATGCACCTAGATCTGGGAGTCATGGGTGACATGGGATAAAGAGGCCTGTAGAGTGAATGCTTTGGTGAAGAGAGCAGTCCTCCATCTAACCCTGCACCAGAGATACTGTCTCTGCCTGCACCCACAACTTTTACCTCTAATCTTTGTCATGGCACAAAGCTGGGCCCCAAACTGTGACCCATTCACACACACACAACTCTGCTTTCTCACTCATCCAGCTGAGAGCTCTGCTCTTCTGCTGACCTAGGCCATAGGGCTACCTGACCTGAACCATACCAGCAAACTGCTGATCCATGACCCCTTTGTCCCTGCCCGCCTTATAAGGGAATAGCATCTCATTACTGGGCCTAGGCACAGTCAAGCTCATCAAGGGACAGAGCTTCAGGGAAGCAACCAGGCTGCAGCTACACGGTGTTTGGCAAAGTTAGCATTTCCTACTACCAGGAAGTGGAGATTGGCTTGTGCAATGGATTCTCAAGATTTGAAACATATATGCCAGCCGCACTTACATATATATTACAAGATAGGTAGATAGATACAAGATACAAGATACTTCATTGTCCTCATTATTACAAGGAAATTCGTTTTGTTGGTGGCAAAAACATAATACATACATACAAAGACAGAAACGTACAAGAAGTTCAACATTAATTAACTCAATCACATCGCTCAAGTTGTGGAGTCAAAAAAAAAAAACACAATAAGATAGGACACATTTAGCGCTACATCATAGGCAATTCAATTTAATAGAGAACATTTTACACTGCAACAAGTAATCACAGAAGGAACAAAAGACACAAGCATGCACATCAAACAATCATCGTCACGCAATCACACATACCCGATCTTGAACCATAACACATGTACAAGCCCCCCCCCCCCCCCCCCCCCCATTGTTCTTCATCCTGCATCACAACACAATCACAGGAAAGACCAACAAGAGACAGGCATGCACATCAACAACCACACACACAGCACACATACACGATCATCAACGCATAACGCATGCACTCCCCCCCCCCCCCCCCCCCCACACACACACACACACACACTCTCACATGTTAATCCTTGTTGTCACAGACATAGTTCACACCATTCATAGTCCTTTCTGTCACAGTTCACAGCACTACAAGTCCTCACAACAAATGCAAACGCAAACCTTACAAGGTCAATTCTTGCTCTCATTACAATCAAAACAAAACACACAAAAATGTACTGCTTCTACATTTGAAAATAAGTGCTGCTGCCAGAGATTAGGGTTTCCAAACAAACTTCAGTGATGGACTAGCATTTTATTTATGTAGTCTCCAGTGAGCACAGCGAATAAATAAAAATGACTTGTGGGGAAAACAGTAATGCAACAAGAAGGGCAAAGCCCATACCACTCACATGCTTGACCTTGACCTTTCCATGACCTGAACCTTTACATGACCTTGACCTTCAGGTGACCTTCAAGGTCAAGGTCAACCAACTAAACCTAGCAATGATATACACTAAGTACCGCTTTACATATTTTTCCTACCAAAATACATGTGACCTTGACCCAATGTCAAGGTCATCCAAGGTCATGCAACACAAAGCTGTTAATTCAAGACATAGGAACCACAATGGTGCTTATTGGCACTTTCTACCATGAGATATGGTCAGGGGTAGTGGTTCACTACCCCATTTTGGTCACATTTCATAAGGGTCAAAATGACCTTGACCCTAATGATATGTGACCAAATGTGTCTTATGATGAAAGTATAACATGTTTACTACAATGTTATGAAGTTTGGAAGAGTTATCTTCCATAGTTCAGGGTCAAGGTCACTTCAAAATATGTATACAATCTGACTTTAAAGAGCCCATGTGACCTTGACCTTGAAGCAAGGTCAATCAAACTGGTATCAAAAGATAGGGATTACTTTGCCATATACACCATATATAGGTCAGGTATCCAATCTCAAAAACTTCTGAGAAAAATGGCCGTTTTTAGACAACATTTACGGCCCCTGCAACCTTGACCTTGAAGCAAGGTCAAGTCACTGTGTATGTTTTTTGACGCCTTGTCATCCTACACCATCATGCCAAATTGGGTGTTGATAGACTTAATAGTCTCCAAGAAAAATCCAATGTTAAAGTTTGTTTACGGATGACACCACGCCCGGACGGACGAAACGGGCGAGTACATAGCCTCACTTTTGCTTCGCATGTGAGTCAAAAACCACAGTGTGAAAAACAGCAGATTGACAAGTTAAAAATACAAAATCACCACAAATATTGACAGGGGCCATGTTGAAACACAAACCAAAAATCAAAATAAACCTTTGTTCAATCTGCAATCACCCCTAGCTGCACATCCTGGCTGTATCAACCTCCCTGATTCTCTGAGCCGTGTCCTTCTCAAAGTAACTCCAGAAAACAGCTAAAGACACATGTCTTTGAAAAACACTTCAGAATGCTCCAACTGTGTGCTACAAGTGAACATTTCCAGAGGCAGAGCAATAACAGAAGTGATGATGATGATCACACCCTTATGGTGGTGGAGGAGTTTACATACCTGGGCTCCACCATCTCAAGCAACTTGTCTCTGGACGCCGAACTAAGCAAGCGCATTGGCAAAGCCGCAACATCACTGGCCCGCCTCGGAAAGCGTGTCTGGGACAACTCCATGCTGACGACAAACACCAAGATGAAAGTCTACCAGGCCTGTGTTCTCAGCACGCTCCTTTACGGAAGCGAAGCGTGGACCCTGTATTCCCGCCAAGAACGCCGGCTCAACACCTTTCACATGCGTTGCCTCAGAAGGATCCTGGGCATCAGCTGGCATGACCGCATCCCCAACAAGGACGTACTGGCGCAAGCAGGTATTCCCAGCATGTTCGCCATGCTCAGCCAGAGACGACTTAGATGGCTGGGTCACGTCAGCAGGATGGATGACGGCCGAATACCCAAAGATGTGCTGTACTGCGAGCTCGCCACGGGATCCAGACCTGCAGGAAGACCTCTCCTCCGCTACAAGGACGTTTGTAAACGTGATATGACGGCGGGAGGCATCAACCCAGCAGACTGGGAAACGGTGGCCGCTGACCGCAACAGCTGGAGACACGCCGTCAAGACTGGCATCCAGGCCAGCGAGAGGAGGAGACGGGAGCAGTGGGAGGAGAGGAGAGAACGCAGACGACAGAGGATAGCGTCGGCATCCACAGAGCCGCGCCAAGACTTCACTTGCGACAAGTGCAACAGAGCATGCGGCTCAAGGATCGGGCTCTACAGCCACAGAGTACGCTGCCTCTCAACCCCGGACTGACCAAACCTGGCGCACACCCCATAGTCTCACGAGACTGACGGATGCCAACAACAAAAACAACAATGATGATGATGATGATGATGATGATGATGATGATGATGATGATGATGACGACTACAAAGGGGACAATGATAGTGCACAGAAGAAAGGAGCAAAGAAAGGAAGGGAAGAGAGGAAAGGGTCAACAAACCCACGGAAAATGTCAAATCAAGGAGCATAGTCAGGATGTATGAAAATAGTCTGAAGCCTAGTAGAAGTTTTCAACATAATTCTTTCTTTGGACCAATTGCTATCCGTCACCACAAAGATTTTCCACTTGATCATTGTCACATTCCAAAGCTCATGGAAATCTCATGCACGTAGACAGAGGAGACAATGCATATGAGAAGCTAAGAAAATGAAACAGGGACAGAAGGCAAGGGTGGTGGGAATGAAAAAGAATGACTGAGAAGATCCTGAAGGAAAGCAATCAAAAGCTGGGAAAACTCCAGGCACTGCCTGGCTAACTCCAGGGCTGCCAAAGAGTGGATGTACATTATGGACTTTAGGGAACTTGACAGTGCTAGGGGAGAGATGAGCATTTACAGAAGCATGCAGCCGCCACAGCACATGGCTATGCTGTCTTTCCTGGACAAAGCCATGTGTACACACCAGCACACTACCACTCTTCTTACTGGTGAATATTTGTTGTGTACACATGCCCCTGAAAGAGCAGGGTGTTCTGTGATTTGTATGTTTGATGCTTGTGGGCAAGCCCAGAA
>JAWQFJ010001430.1:426301-448801 GCA_034096865.1 Theodoxus fluviatilis
TCTCTCTCTCTCTCTCTCTCTCTCTCTCTCTCTCTCTCTCTCTCTCTCTCTCTCTCTCTCTCTCTCTCTCTCTCTCTCTCTCTCTCTCTCTCTCTCTCCTTTTTGCTTAAACAGACGAAGTGGATTTGCCATAACACTTAAGTCTACTCTATTCTTTGTGTATATCATTGAAATGCAAACTTATGTGTTGCAGTTTGATGTCAACAAAGTCTATTCATGTACTGTCTCATCTCTCTCTCAACTCAAGCATGCCAAATTGAAGCTGGACTGTGATAGGAAAGAAGGGCAGGTGCATGATGAAAGCCTGACAGTCCATGACCAACAAAAACAACACATTTCATACCCCTTCCTCACCCTGCTGATTCAGCTCTAGTTTTCTCTGCTCTCTGCTTACATAGCAGTCACAGCAAGCAGGGGAGTGCATAGTTCTCGTTTTCTCTGCTCTCTGCTTACATAGCAGTCACAGCAAGCAGGGGAGTGCATAGTTCTAGTTTTCTCTGCTCTCTGCTTACATAGCAGTCACAGCAAGCAGGGGAGTGCATAGTTCTAGTTTTCTCTGCTCTCTGCTTTAAGCGGTCACAGCAAGCAGGGGAGTGCATAGCTCTAGTTTTCTCTGCTCTCTGCTTACATAGCACTAGCAGTCACAGCAAGCAGGGGAGTGCATAGTTCTAGTTTTCTCTGCTCTCTGCTTACATAGCAGTCACAGCAAGCAGGGAAGTGCATAGTTCTAGTTTTCTCTGCTCTCTGCTTACATAGCAGTCACAGCAAGCAGGGGAGTGCATAGTTCTAGTTTTCTCTGCTCTCTGCTTACATAGCAGTCACAGCAAGCAGGGGAGTGCATAGTTCTAGTTTTCTCTGCTCTCTGCTTACATAGCAGTCACAGCAAGCAGGGGAGTGCATAGCTCTAGTTTTCTCTGCTCTCTGCTTACATAGCAGTCACAGCAAGCAGGGGAGTGCATAGTTCTAGTTTTCTCTGCTCTCTGCTTACATAGCAGTCACAGCAAGCAGGGAAGTGCATAGTTCTAGTTTTCTCTGCTCTCTGCTTTAAGCGGTCACAGCAAGCAGGGGAGTGCATAGTTCTAGTTTTCCGCTCTCTGCTTACATAGCAGTCACGCAAGCGGGGAGTGCATAGCTAGTCTACATCACGCAGGGGAGTGCATAGTTCGTTTTCTCTGCTCTCTGCTTACATAGCAGTCACAGCAAGCAGGGGAGTGCATAGTTCTAGTTTTCTCTGCTCTCTGCTTACATAGCAGTCACAGCAAGCAGGGGAGTGCATAGTTCTAGTTTTCTCTGCTCTCTGCTTACATAGCAGTCACAGCAAGCAGGGGAGTGCATAGTTCTAGTTTTCTCTGCTCTCTGCTTACATAGCAGTCACAGCAAGCAGGGGAGTGCATAGTTCTAGTTTTCTCTGCTCTCTGCTTACATAGCAGTCACAGCAAGCAGGGGAGTGCATAGCTCTCGTTTTCTCTGCTCTCTGCTTACATAGCAGTCACAGCAAGCAGGGGAGTGCATAGCTCTCGTTTTCTCTGCTCTCTGCTTACATAGCAGTCACAGCAAGCAGGGGAGTGCATATTTCAAGCACTATTCACACTCTGAGTCTCTTTTCATTGCAGACTAGAAAATTACTTCAGCCTCAGCACTTCAGCAACGACAAGCAGCTGCTCCATGAATTACATCTATGCAAACAGAGGTGTACTTTCATCACACAGCTTTGTAATTACATTTCCTCTTGGGCTGAGATACACTAAGGGCAGGGGTTGGGAAGAGAGGATGTGTGTGTGTGTGTGTGTGTGTGTGTGTGTGTGTGTGTGTGGTGTGGTGTGTGTGTGTAGTGGTGTGTAGTGTTGTGTGTGGACGTTTGTGTGTGTGTGTGTGTGCATGTGTCGTGTGCGTGTGCTCATGCACAGGTGTGGGTGTCGCTGCATGTGCGTGTGTGTGTGTGTGTGGGAGACCGGTTAGGAGCGAGAGAGGGAGATGCGAGAGACAGAGAGAGAGAGAGAGAGAGAGAGAGAGAGAGACTGTTGGGGTGAGATAAGGAAAAGAGAAGGCAAGGGAGATGCTGCCAATAAGTTTTGCTACTCAGGCTATACAATGCAACACATAAAAACCTGGTCTACTTCACTTGACATGCAGACAGGAACAATAACTAAGAAGGTGGGAGCTAATGTTAAACCTGTATTTGATTGGTGAACTGCAAAAAAGGGAGGGGGCAGGGGTGGGGGGGTGGGGGTAGGGGTGAGGATAGGGGTGAGGATGTGGGGGGGTGGAGGGGGGGGGGGTGGGGGAAACAAAGGGACCCAGAGGTGACAAGCATTATCATAAGAAGTGCAATAGTACAAGAGGATAGTCATGCTCAGGCAAAGGAAGGAAGAGTCCAAAGAGAACCAGGGGCTAACAGCAAAGCATTGTAAAGTCACCGTATTCCCTGATCACACTTTGTGGGGGCAAAAATGTCTCCAGGAATTATATCCTTTTTGCCTACACTACCTGCTGCTCTGGCTTGGAGGAAAAAAAAGGGGGGGTGGGGGGGGGGGGGGTGTGGGGGGGGGGGGATTCTAGCAGAAGCAATCTTACTGATGACTGGGAGGATTTGCTTGGATGTTGGTGTTGACAGACAGATGTAACACTGAGCCCCCTGGTGGCAGAAACCACACAAGAGGCCAGCTTGGCATCAGGTCTGTCTCACCAGCAGCTCAAAAGTTCCCTCAGTTTTGAACAGGTACAGTCAGTCAGTCTGCAGTGTGACGGTGCACTGTAACTCTATTCTGATATAGCTTGTAGCAAAAGCCACACTGAACAGTGTGTATACTAAATATTACATGTGGGTATTTCCTCAAGGCATGCAAGAAGGAAGTTGAGTTGTACAATGGAGGACTAACCATTGGTTTATACCACAGGCACAGTTTCTGTCATTTGACAAAGTTCTGTGACAAATGGAGTACTTGAGACATTGATTCAACAAGAAGGAACTGAGAACACCTTCAACCAATCCAAAAGTTGAGGAAGTTGAATGGAGGTGAGGCATGTACCTAATTAAATCTCAGTAGGCAGTCATGAGGAAAATTTTCCCCGTCAAGTACTGTAAAGGAAACTGCCTTGAATCTCAAGCAAAGATAACCTTTGATACAGTCATACAGATAGTATACTATCTCCCAATACCATGTTTGGAATCCACTTTCTCCTTCCAGTTTGTCACATTTCTCTCACTAACCACTCAACCATTGCCATTTTTGTCACCTGAATGTTGTTTACTTTTGGTTTGCCTCTAGCTCTAGTCTAACATACAGAAAACCCTTTAAAAAAAAAAAAAACGCCCCCCCCCCTTGGGGGGGGCAAATGGGACAGATAGGGAAAATGTTGAACCCCAGGCGGGGACTAAGTTTACCTGTGAGAAGTATTCAACAGGAAGATTTGATCAATACCCAGCAAACATTTGATCCAGGGGAAAAGAAGGCATACATTACTTCTTCAGTACACCACACATCACAGCATGAATGCTTATCAGACATCCGTGTAGTTAAGTATCAACTCTTCCTGACTTGCCCATCACATGCAAAAATAGACACTGAAGAGAAATGGGTCTACAAAACCCACCTGCAGACTGACTACCCCAGAATGATACATGCAATGTATACATGTATGACTATGAATACATATTCACAGAATCAACATGTTTTCAAAACCCTTATGATAATAACAGATTTATTTCTTCTGCACATGCCTACAACCTATTATTTCTTGTTGTGTAGTACACCTTTCAGTGTATTTTAAGTACTCGATGGTCGATCTTTTTACCGGAATCCACCGGAATCCACGGAATCCACCGGAATCCAACCGGAATCCACCGGAATCCACCGGAATCCACCGGAATCCACCGGAATCCACCGAAATCCACCGGAATCAAGCATGGATTCCGTGGATTTCGGTAAATAAAGAATTAAATACCCAAATCCGCCGATTTCGGTATTTATTTACCGGAATACAGTGGATTTCGGTATTTACAATCTAAACATCGAAATCCGCGGATTTCGGTAAATAAATATCGAAATCCACCGTGGATTTCGTTGTTTACATTGTAAATACCGAAATCCACTGGATTCCGGTAAATATATACCAAAATCCGCCGATTTCCGTATTTAATTTAGCGGATTTCGGTATTTATAATCTAAATATCGATATCCACGGATTTCGGTAAATAAATCTCGAAATCCATGGCGATTTCGGACATAAATACTTTATTTCCCCAAATCCACATATTTCCCGAAAATTCAATTGTTACAGTTGCTGAAACTTCAGATATCTACAGTTGAGTAAAGTGTGTGTGTGTGTATGTGTGTGTGTGTGTATGTGTGTGCGTGTGCGTGTGTGTGTGTGTGTGTGTGTGTGTGTGTGTGTGTGTGTGTGTGTGTGTGCGCGTGAAATCCACGGATTTCGGTAAATAAATCTCGAATTCCATGGCGATTTCGGACATTACTACTTTATTTCCCGAAATCCACATATTTACCGAAAATTCAATTGTTACAGTTGCTGAAACTTCAGATATCTACAGTTGAGTAAAGTGTGTGTGTGTGTGTGTGTGTGTGTGTGTGTGTGTGTTTGTGTGTGTGTATAAATCAACTTACCTGAAAGCTGTAACCAAAAGTACAAATATCTCCACGAAGAGGAGAAATCAGCCAGCAGCCAGCGGCTTCAGCCTGCATCTGATTCAATTTGAATTGTAGTAGTAATTTTCGATCACGTAACATGTGCTCACTAACGTCAATGTACTGTTTGGCGTGTTCAATCACTGACTGAACTTGGTGACAAGAATTCATGTGACTTCATGACTCCCACTCAGGCAACCCCAATGGCAATGATATTTTCAAGTTTTTAGAGGTTTTTGGTATTTGTAATAATCTCCCGTTTTTTGGCTGTTTTGTTTATTATTTCCCGCTTTTTTTGGTCTTGGTTTTAGTGTTTGTTTACTTGGTTATGGATTTCGATATTTATTTACCATGGATTTCGAGATTTATTTACCAAAATCCGTGGATTTCGATATTTAGATTATAAATACCGAAATCCGCTAAATTAAATACGGAAATCGGCGGATTTTGGTATATATTTACCGGAATCCAGTGGATTTCGGTATTTACAATATAAACAACCAAATCCACGGTGGATTTCGATATTTATTTACCGAAATCCGCGGATTTCGATGTTTAGATTGTAAATACCGAAATCCACTGTATTCCGGTAAATAAATACCGAAATCGGCGGATTTGGGTATTTAATTCTTTATTTACCGAAATCCACGGAATCCACGCTTGATTCCGGTGGATTTCGGTGGATTCCGGTGGATTCCGGTGGATTCCGGTGGATTCCGGTTGGATTCCGGTCAAAACTACATGCATTGCTTCATGTTGAATTATTGCCATCTCCAGTAACAAGGAAGACAGCTGTCAACATCCCACGGCTTTGAAACAGTAGATGAATTATACATCAGTTGACTAAGATTAAGAAACAGATTTCCTCAAGATCACATTACAATTACTACTTTGCAAGTCCTATAAGATTATTTTTAAGCATGCCGAATTCAGTGAGGAAGTGCCCATCGGCTCTGGCATGTCATGTTGATGTCACCAGAGATTTGTTTGTGTAAAGTATCTGTAAATGATAAGCTATTAAATCACAATGTGTGTACTATACTCTATAGAGAAGGTAACGCGGGTGTTGATAACAGGAACATCACCTCGACTGTTCATTGTAACCGAGCGAGTTCAGTCCGGCAACATAGTGTTGGCTTTACAAGTGGGGCATAAGTGGTCGATGGATGAGCACTAACGTCGTCTTCGACTTCACACTGCTAATGACGATATTTGGATTAAAAGTCCACCACCAAGGCCATGACTCGATCCCCGAATGACAGATCAATGGTCAACTCGAGATCAATTACACATGAAAGATACGTGCATCTCCATGTAAGAAATACACTTCACTTCAGATGTCTGCAGTTGTGCAAACCTTTTATGTGTGTGTGTGGCAAACACAATTGGATGAGCCCATTCCAGGCAGCAAGGTAATAATCCATTTCGGTTACGAAGCATTTAAATGTCACTGACCAGCACACGGTTCTCAAATTTCTCTGATTTCAGCTCCTGCCGCATCTGTCTCTTCAGGTTCAGTTTAATCCCTTTGTCCAGCACATCCCGGATGCTATCTGTAATGAATGAATACACATGAATGAAAGCAAACATTCCGAAAGAGCCTTCATGTCGAAAAGCAGCATCGTACTACTCCAGCAGGTGGTTGCTCGTGCACGAGTGTTCAAAATACAAACACTGAAACAGGAAGTGTGGGCGCAAACTTCTAGAGGCAAAAACTTACCCAGCACATCGCGGGGAACGTTGCTTCGAGCATCCATTTTTTGATTTGCACAGAATGTCTCTACCCTGTGAGACTTTGTGTTGAGTTAAGGAAGAGGGGAGAGTAGAGCAGTCCTTTCGTCTGCTCAAAGAGGTGCGTCCCAGTCAAGCAACGCCATGTTTCCTGAATATGGTGTGTGACGTCACCAGCCGAGTGGTCACGCGTTGAAGGCCTCCAGTTATTTATAGAGCACAGTTGGTCTTCCGCATTGCACAAGTGGTAACACTAACAAAACGAAGGAGAGTTAAGGAATTAACAACACTGAAGTAATTTCATCCAAAAGAGGTCTGCTCAGCCCCACTCAATCCCATGTAACCCCCCCACCACCACCACCATCCCCCACTCCCACGTACCCTGTGTGTGTGTGTGTGTGTGTGTGTGTGTGTGTGTGTGTGTGTGTGTGTGTGTATAGTGTGTGTGTGTGTGTCTGTGTGTGTGTGTGTGTGTGTGTGTGCGTGTGTATGTGTGTGTGTGTGTGTGTGTGCGTGTGTATGTGTGTGTGTGTGTGTGTGTGTCTGTTTTAATCTCCTCTTTATCTGTATTGTACTTTTCTTTGCCTGCCTCTGCTTGCCTGTGTGCCTTGGTGTTCTTTACCATCCCGGCCGGACGTACCCCCCCCCCCCCATGCACCCCCCCCCCCATGCACCCCCCCCCCCATGCACCCCCCCCCCCCCCCCCCATCCCCACCCCAACTATAGTGAGCACTAAAATTACTATCGCCTCTGTCTCTTTGCCAAGCTTAGGTTCATCCAGCGGTCACCAACCTGGATCATGCCGATCTTCCTTAAATGAATTTCGAAAAATTGCCCACAAAATCCGAGATATTATATCTTCTCACGAATTTGTATTCAAAGTTATATAATATTGAGGTTTTAGAAAATATTGTTTCATCATATTTATATACTGTAACCTGGTTTTCTCGTGCACCAACGTACTTTTTTTTCTCTCACTATGAATTCCACTGGTGATCGATCGTGTGCGAGTCAGTCATAATTTGGCTACATCGATCATGTGTAAAGCTATATAGAGCTAGGTGATGGCATGCACAGTTATAGCGTGTTGCTCCTGTAAACAGCCACAGCCCTCTGACAAATCAGATTAGTTTTCACGACACACGTTATGGTCACTCGGCCTGCATTGCAGCGGTTGCTTGAATATTTCCAAATATGAAAAACTCCCAAGAGGGGTTTTGCGTCCGAAGACGTACATGAAACATCCTTGGTACATTCCGAGGTGTCAAAACAAAGAGCAGACAACTCCAGCTGGCCTGAGCCTTCCTGCAGCCAGGGCAACACCTACTCCTCTTCCTTCTTCATCTATTCATCCTCTATCCATCTCCTCCTCTTGTCTCCTTTAAACTCAGCTACGGTTGTCAAAAACCGTATTTCTTAAAATTCCATTTCCTACGCAACAACAACAATGTTGTAGCAAATCGTAATGTCAAACATCAGTTTGGCTGCTCCTGCTCTCTGCTACCACAACACCTTCTGCTCCTTCTCCCTGCTGCTTTTGCACAGGATCCGGCTCTTTCTCTTCCACTTCTCCCCTTCTCTGTTCAGATTCCCCTCCTGCTTCTGCTTCCCCATTGGTCAAGAGGGCAGTTTCAAAATTAAGGCCTCAAGCCTCTAGTGCCTGACATACAGTGTACATGTCACGAGACTAAACACTGGACAGGGAACATTATTCAAAGTTAAGGCTCCAAGGCGGAAGAAGCCTTCGAGGTGACAGAAATAGACTGTACATGTACATATGGGTGGACCAATCACTGGTCAGTTTTTTTAAAAAGGCACTCATTTGGATTGGCCAACATGAAAAATTAGAGTGGCGAGGTGTGCTGAAAGACAGAATTAGTAGCGCCAATTCCCACCAACACCGTTAGTTCATCCCGCAGTGGCTCCATGAAACTTTCACTCAAGACTGGGGGAGGGAATAAAATCAACTCCACCCCCCACCCCCACCTCCCCCCGCATCATCATCATCATCATCTCTCTCTCTCTCTCTCTCTCTCTCTCTCTCTCTCTCTCTCTCTCTCTCTCTCTCTCTCTCTCTCTCTCTCGGTCGCTCCAGCTCTCAGACTCTGCTTGGGTCACAGCCAACCAACTGGGACATATATGTCACAAAAGGAATGTTGACCCTCTGCCCCTATCTCTCATCGACTCCAACCTCCAGTGACTCCTCTGATGACCTACAGCCAGGAGCAGGGGGGCGGGGGGTGGGGGGTGGGGGAAGAGAGAAGCCTGTCCTTGGGAACGCACAAAGACGAGACAACCTGCTTTTGACCCACAGATGATCTGCCTTTGACCTACTATAAGATCAGCAAAGATTCCATGCTAGTGTGGGGAGATGATCAGCTCCTAGCCCTCCCTTCCCATGCGATATAGAAGATTACAAGACCCAGGCAGACCCTTCCCCATGTGGACCCACCACGCTCATCAGTCGTCACCTCATAGCACCAAAGTTCGCCCCCCCTTTAAAAGTGACAGCTGAGGTCAATGATTCTAACTCGACAGTATTATCTCCAGGGCCGGACCCAGGGGGGGGTTCCAGGGGTTCCGGAACCCCCCCCCCTAGAAAAAGCATGTACCTTGGTTTGAGTTTTTTTTTGTTTGTTTGTGTGTCTCCAAAAACAATGCTGCTCTTACCCCTCAAAACAAGGCCCAGAATGCACCAGATTGCACAGATTTTAACCGTTTTTAAAAAAAATTCCGGGGGGGCATGCCCCCGGACCCCCCTAGTTTGCGCGCCTGCTTCGCAGGGCGCACTCGTGGCTTCGCCACTTCGCTGATTTGTCCCCCCCCAACCAAAAAGGAACCCCCCCCCCCCCCCCCACAACTCATTTGGTCCGGCCCTGATCTCCCAACAAGCGGATCCCAAACGGAACTCTTCCTCTCAGATAGTGCCACATTATAATCAGTAAAGGCTGACGAGTGTTTTCTACTATCGACCTCTTCCGATTGCGTACTTTCGCGGCCTGATTTGCGTGTCACGTGGTACACACAAATTGTGCTGGAGGGTTTCCGAGTGCACAGCAGAGTTGAGCGTGGTTATGATCGTGTTGTTGATGGTGCTTTTCCAGCGAGAAAATGTCAATACCAGCAGTGAAACAGAAAGAAAAGTACTTCGTTATGTTGATAAAATATCAGCTGTGGGAGGACTAGATCCATATAAAATTGTTGACTGGTCGGACGATGTAAAGCTTTTCCCCTCTGTAGCAGTTGAGGACATCCATGACTATTTGGTGCACAGAACCAGTTTCTACACCAGCAAGGCTTTGAAAGCTTTCAAGGCACTGGGTGCTCATAATCAGCACACATCAGGGTGGGTGAAGAGTCTCTTTGTTCACAAGCCACGAGGGTGTGACAACACAGTGATCACTGCAGAGGTAAGTGGGCCATCATTGGCGTCAGATTGTTTAGCCAGTTTTCAGAGTTTTGTGTTCCTTTCACTTGATGCAGCTGCACAAATTTGAACCTTAAAAAGAAAAGATGTATGTGCATATCAAAAGTGAATTAATGTTTGCTCTTTAGAATTAAAAGGTGTATGAAAACATGCATACATGTGTCAACAGTGAATTGATTTTTCTTGTTTTTTTACTTTTAGGTGTACCATTCCCAGAGCCTGTCGGAGAAGCCCCTACAGCCATGGGTTATTGCGGAGGCTGATGGTACGATTGTTGCTGCCCACTGTGATTGTATGGCTGGTATTGCTGAGTCGTGCAGTCACGTTGCAGCGTCGTTGTTTGCTGTTGATGCTGCAGTCCGTCTTCGAGACAGCCAAACACCAACCCAGGTAAAACCCATTTAACAACTTTAAATAAGTGATACAGGTGTGTATGTTATGTGACATGTGCAGTGAAGTAGATGTTTATGCCATTTTAACACTTTTCGACCCAAGTAAATATAGGTAAACCAACCTCTGGCGCCCAAGTGAATTAGTAATTTTCAGTACTTTGACATAAAACGTGGGGTACCTCATAACAAAAGTTGTCAAAACAAAAATTTATTAATTTCAAGGTCGACACTGGTTCTTCACTCTCCTTACTTACTCCTGACCGGCTTTCATCAGAATATGACGGATCATACTCGTCCAATTCATTCTCCTTTGGATGCGCTAGATAACAAGCTGAGCTCATTTGCAGGCACTCGATGCAGAATTTATTTTTATTTAAGTACGTATTGTTTTACATCTACGTATTGAAACGAGCTGAACTCGTTTGCTGGACGCAATGTGTTAAAAGATGAAAAATTCAATGTTTCTTCTTTTAATATTGTGAACATTTTGCTTTGTTATATTTTGCAGGTGCTTGCTGGGTGGGTTGTTCCTCTAACGAAGGATGTCGTTTACGCAAAATGTGCTGACATTGACTTTACAAAGGCAGCAACAAAAAAACGACAGCTGGATGCCCTGATCGACGGAACACCAAGCCAGGTCAAAACAAAAAGAAAACCAGCAGCTGCCAGAGACGACACCGGAGGAACTGCGCACTCTGTATGACTCTATTTCATTTGCAAAAACTGGATTCAAACCAGCAATCTTGTCGCTGGTCCCAGAATATGCTGCGGACTACGAGGCGGCCACACTCACGAAACTGCCCAAGTACCTCAAGGATTTGTGACCCCTTGTTAGTAATCACTGTTGGAATCCTATGGTAGGACACAACATTCGTTCGTTTACTACTGTGGGAACAGCCATTCACACAGCAATCGTTCGTCATTGTGAAAATGAAAACTTCAAAACACGCGGCTAGCAGTGCATTCAGAGTAACGACCCTCCAGCAAACCCTCCAGGGGCGTCTACACAGAAAGTGATGACGCGAATCGGGAGAGGTCGATTAACAAGTTGGAATGACGATTAATACATACTTTTCAATTATCATTAACGTTATTTGTACTCATATCTCATTTCTACACGTATGTTCTGTGTTGTCGTATTCAGCCTTGGTAGCACGGGAGATGTGTGCATGTTGCATTAATTAACCCCTAGACATCCTATTAAGTGAGACAACCTGAGCGCAGTCTTCTAACAATTGGATTGCTCGTTCGGTGATTGAATCTATCAGAATGCTTACAACAGAGAAATATGGTCATTGATGCATTTTCACCTTAAATATCAATCTTTTGGAAAAGGGTGAGTGAGCTGTGTTCTGAGTGTTGTCAGTCCTGTTACTTCGACTTATTCTATCCGTGAAAGGGACGCATGCATTCCATTGTGCATCAGCCAAACTGATGTTTGACATTACGATTTGCTACAACATTGTCGTTGATGAGTAGGAAATGGAATTTTAAGAAATACGGTTTTTGACAACCGTAGCTGAGTTTAGGTAAGTAATGAGCCTAGTTGAAAGTTTTATTACAAATTCACGTGAGCAAATGCTAAGCAAAGCAACAATGAAAGAGTTGTTGCAGGTTGTTGGGCACTTTGATGTTGTCAGGAAGCATAAAAGGGTTGACAACATCAGAGCACAATTGAATGAGGGTCTTAGAGAAAAGAGACTAATTTCATATTCAGGAAAGGAGGTGGAAAATGACTTGACCATGGCAGATGAGATCCAGTAGATGAGGGAGGAATTCAAAATTCTGGTCATTCGACACCAGTAGGTGGGGATAGACTGGCACTCACGTCAAAGCTGCTTGCACTTAGGAAGCTCGAGATGCAGCAAGAGCTGGAAATGAAGCAGCTGGAGATGGAGAAAGAAATCAGTCTCAGAGAACCAAAACACTCCGATCTAGAGAAAGGAGAGAATTCATTGGTGGCAGCTGCAGTGAGTCAGTCACCGTGAAGGTGGACAGAGTTCCAGCAGTAGATGAATCAAGTCTGAAAGCTACTTCGAGTGCTTTGATAAGACCTGGAACTGGCCCAAAGACTAGTCGCCGCCAGTACTCCTACAGTCAGTGCTAGTTGGCAAAGCACGTGACGTTTTTATTATTCTGTCCAGTGAGGATAGTAAAGAGTATTCAATTGTAAAAGATGCTATTCTGAAAGAGTTTCAGCTAATTCCTGAAAGCTAAAATCTGAAGTTCTGTAGCCTGCAGAAAGTAAACAGGAAAACTGACAGGGAACTTGCACATTACCTGAGAACAAGGTTTGACAGGCGGTTATGCACGGAACAGGCAGGAAGTAATATTGAGAAACTCAAGAACTGATACTAATGACGGTTTGTCATGATAGAATTGCCGATGGACTCAGAATGCATCTCTCAAACCGCAGAGTGGAAGCTCTTCATCAAGCTGCAACCGTCAGTGATACATACACGGCGGTGCACTGGAAATTGGAAACGCAGTGAAAGTGCATTCCCAGGCTCCAAAGCAGACGTTTGGAAATGGAAAACTACAAGAACAGCCCCACAGCACGAACGGCCTGCAACGGTCGCAAAAGATGCTAAGTCTGCCCATTACTTAAAGAGAACCAGCGCCTTCTGGCAAGGATCATCAGGCGTCTTGCCAGCGCCATCAGGCGTCTTGCCAGCAAGCAAAGTGCAGTCTCCTCAGTTGAGCAGACACAATGTGACCTCCCACCACAGCATGAGACTGACGTCACCTTGTGGAAATTCTCAACCATGAGCATGGCCGCAAAATGGAAACATTTTCTTTCCAATGAAAATAGAATGAACAGGGGAAAAGGTATGAGCTACTGAAGACGTACCTACTGTTATGCTGATTTGAGATATATATATATATATATATATATATATATATATATATAGAGAGAGAGAGAGAGAGAGAGAGAGAGAGAGAGAGAAAGAGAGAGAGAGAGAGAGAGAGAGAGAGAGAGAGAGAGAGAGAGAGAGAGATGTGAAAGAGGCGATTTTTCTCATTCAAGAAGTTGTTATCGTAATAGCTGTTTTGAATTGGGTATATGGACTGACAAGCTGGACAGCCACCAATGGGGGAAAAATCTTTAAAGATGGGTTGGGAGAATATTTTTTCTAGATATGCAGTACGTGGCTGCTCCGTTTCCAGTTTATTTTTCGGACAAAGCACTCATTTCTCGACGAAATGTTCACTCCTTTTTCGGTAGGGTAACGTCCCATTTCTGATATTTGCAGAATAAGCAAAGAAATTGACATTTTTTTAACGCAATGCTATAGTTTAAACAAATGAACGGAGGTTCCAAATCTATCAAAATCTCAAAACTAACATACTCATCCCCTCTCGATATTTGACCGACATTTTAACTAACATACTCATCCCCTCTCAATATTTGACTGACATTTTAACTAACATACTCATCCCCTCTCGATATTTGACCGACATTTTAACTAACATACTCATCCCCTCTCAATATTTGACCGACATTTTAACTAACATACTCATCCCCTCTCGATATTTGACTGACATTTTAACTAACATACTCATCCCCTCTCAATATTTGACTGACATTTTAACTAACATACTCATCCCCTCTCAATATTTGACTGACATTTTAACTAACATACTCATCCCCTCTCAATATTTGACCGACATTTTAACTAACATACTCATCCCCTCTCAATATTTGACCGACATTTTAACTAACATACTCATCCCCTCTCAATATTTGACTGACATTTTAACTAACATACTCATCCCCTCTCAATATTTGACTGACATTTTAACTAACATACTCATTCCCTCTCAATATTTGACTGACATTTTAACTAACATACTCATCCCCTCTCAATATTTGACTGACATTTTAACTAACATACTCATCCCCTCTCAATATTTGACCGACATGTCGATAGGATGTGGGGCGACTTCCGTGTCGTAGTGGAGGGTCACAAATACGACTCTCACTGCCTGTCATATCCTTGACAAACTGTACATGAATATCGTCTAACTGGGATAAACATCCCTTTTCCGGGATGGACACCTTACTAAACTTCTTCACCCGCAGGTGATGATATTTTTTTAATTATGAATGGATTATCGCTTGTGAAATGTTCCTCTTTGTAGTTATTTAGGTAGCATGTTGAAGGTATGGAAAGTGGACTATTTTCACAAGATGAATAACAGACCAAAATATCACTATTACTAATCCTCCCTGTAAGTACACGCTCTTATCTCTTGCATCTGACATACTTTTTAGTAGAGTGTTATATATGCCTCCATTTTAACGTCTTTGCTTAAACACATGACTGAGAAGTTTACATCGCAATGTGCGTTTGAAGTAGTAGGTCACCCCAGGCATTTCTGGATGAAGGGTCCCCATCAGTCATGGAGGCAACTGACATCAGAGTTGGATTTGGACGGACTGGCGCTACCGTGTTCTGTCTTCGTGCAAGAAATCCGAAGGAGTTGTGAGACGATGGTGGATGATCCTTCACTTCAATGGTGACTGGAACTGTGCGCTTGTCTGTGGAATCGAAGGTGGCTCTGCTTGTTCAGTCCCTTATTCTCTTTCGTGCGCTCGCTGTCTGTTCGTCCATCCGTCCGTCCGTCCGTCTGTCCGTCTGTCTGTCTGTCTGTCTGTCTGTCTTTCTACGTGTGTGTGTCGGTGAGTCTATGTGTGTGTTTCTATTTGTGTGTGTCTGTGTGTTTGTCTGTCTGTGTGTGTGTGTGTGTGTGTGTTTGTCTGTCTGTCTGCTTGTCTATATGTGTGTGTGTGTGGCTATCCGTTGTTGCCAGTTCTGGTTCGAGACTGTGCAGTTTCAGGCAGTCTCCATTGCTGTCCTTGAAACTTTTCAATGAGCAGCGCCCGACTTCGAACCCCGAGTCAGCTCTCCCTGGAAGAACCGCCTTAACTGGTCCTCCACTCGGACAACGTGGCCGGACCAGCGAAGCTGCGACCTCAAGTCGATCACCTCCATGCCGAGTCAGTGGATGTGCAACTAGCATATGGCCAAATGACGAGGAAAGTTTAAATTCAAAGACCGTTTTCCGTCTTTCCATGGATAAACATACCTGCAGCCCAAACACAAGAAACAAAATCAACACGAGGCAATGTCGTAGCTAAATTGTTTTTATTCTATTACGGCACCAGCATTCAGCAGACACTGCGTCATTCGTTCTCACACAATCGTAAATCACTTGCTACATCAGTCTTCGCAGCAGAAGGACTGAGGAGAAACACAGTTATGCTGGCAGTCTATCTCTAAGCAAAAACCTACACTTCAAGCTAAGCTTGTACTAAATGCAGTGCACAATGCGAGTATCATGGTTGCTCAGTCAAAACTATTAGCCAGTACATTATGCTGTATCACATTTCTAAACCTAATGAACATCATGACAACTTCAACATGGTTCGTTCATTTGGGATTAAATAGATTATGCGAACAAGCAGAAATCAAGAACACATAGTTGGGGGTTTTCCCCAGTCTATACAAACACCAACGTCCCAAACATAAGGAAATAGCAGACTGTGTGCCCACATAAGACAATGTCTGCTTGTCCTGTTACTAACGTAAACACGGGTATTCCAAAGGCATAGCGAGTTATGGTATGCGGCCTAGAAATATGAAGCTTTCCTCTCTGGATAAAAGGCAGTTACTACATTAACACATTCTTTTCTGAGAACGATGGGCCGCAATATACTGAACCCCTTTCAAGGAATACAAACTGAGAAAAGAGTTTTCACGTGTTTTCAGGTATATGCAGTCATGGAGGGAAAAGGTCCTTCCAACAAAGATATATCTACCAAAACTCGAGTCCTTTGGTATTTTTTGCAGATCGTTCTGACCCCATACAGGCTTGAGAATCAGGGAATGTAAATCATCGGAACAGAGACGTCATGCAAACATCGCTAAACAATGGTCACTCTGCGCATAACGACACTGAATAATGTTGTGGATTCCAATTAAAACATTTTCCAGCTTGAAAAGCTCATGCTGACAAAGGAATGCCTTTCCGCGGTTTGGTTCTGAAAGCTGCCAAACGCAGGCAACAAAGAAACACAAGGCAACATGAACTGGATGCAAGAGAGACTTCACAGTGCATGCAGATACTGGTCCCCGAGGCACTCCTACACGGCATGACGTCACACGACTCATGACGCATCCTGTCTTTCATCCTATCCAGGCTCATTTATTGTTTTTGTGGACAGAATTGCGGAAATGTTGTTCCAGTTCATTACCAGCTGGACATTTACATCAAACTTTTCTTTCCAACAGATGCATTTGTGACCTGTTCCGGCAAAAGGTACACAGGATGCTAGAGCAAAACGCCACACAGCGCAGGTAAAGTGTCTGATCTGATTTTTGTCGGAATTGAATTCTAGTATAATTTCTTGCGTCTCGGACCATTTTCCTGGCGTCTTTGAGAGTTTTGGGGAAAATTATTACATAAAAGGTGTTTTCATTCACAGTTTTAAACAAGCGCTCACCGATCCGTGTGGTGAAAAGCACCTACACTGCAGGGTTGAATCTATGATACGAATCTCCCACGCCATCGAAACGGTGGCATATTGCGTATCTCTTGAATCACTAGTCTTATCTAGACTTGCTGTGCCCTTGCTGCGGACTTTTTGCACTCGCTGCCTCTGTCAACCTCGAAGGACGTTTTCTTAAAACAACCGATTTGCATGTAGTCGACTACGAGCTGTAATAACTTCATTTGAAGTATTCGATTTTAATCAATTCTTGCATTAATTTAAAGCTTTACAAAAGTTCATGACACAAACTCTTCAAATCCGACTTCATATTGCCTTTGTTTCTAAAGCCGGGGAGTGCTGGACTTACAAACTCGCAGGCAATATACTTGCAAGCAATATTCTTGTGGGTAAATTAGAATACACTTTATTTTGAAAAGACTTGTTTTGCCTTAAGCTTATCACTGTGATGCATATTCATCACTAAAAGAATTCCCAACTCCATCCTCCACTCCCATTTGTTCTTACAATGAACTCAGTATTGAATTACCATACTCTGTTTACATGCAGCTTTTTTTTTAGCAGACAGAATCAAGGTTTTTATGCCATGGAGTGTGCATGTATTGATTGAAGAAAGTCACTGGCTAATTTTCGGCAATACCTTAAACGATGGCACTTTCGTCATCTTTTTCACAAATGCAAATTGGCAAATACCTGTCAGCTTTGATAAATATTGCATTTTTAAAATGCTACAAAATCAATACAGTCGTGGTTTTAAAATCACAATCAATTTAAAACATTAAATAAAAGAGCAGAAAACTGGGCAAAAATGTCCTGTATACTTTCATGTTTAACAACACAAACTTTAAAAATGAAACTGGAATGCTATTTCATCAACACATATAACTTTCCTTAAAATACTGATGTTCAGCATTGCAGAAGATTTGAATTGCACATACCAGCAAGCAGTACCCGTACAGGAAAGACATACTAAGGAGAATTTTGCAAACAAATTCATAAGAATGAATACTAAACATACACAAGAGCAGCAAGATAAAATAAAAAGTGCGAGGTTTTGCGTAATGTATACTCGCTACATCGACTAAGATGCGTGCAGAGCAAAGAAGAGATTCAAAGCCACAACACCGAGAAATATTCTGGATTTCTCCCTCCACCCTCATCCCCCTACCCCCCCAATAAAGTATATTGTGAATTCAAAGACATCAATACTATGTCCGAAGTCGTGGATTTCAAAATGTCACATACAACTTGAGCTCCACGTGATTATTCAGTAACAATTATCACATGCATCTCAAAAGAGACTTCAGATCTCACAGTTCAATGCTAGTAAACAATCAAAGTAGAGAAAAGACTGTAGCATAAGACAGCACTATCAACGTTTTTAATTCTTCTATACGATCATCAACCTGAGACGGCTGACACCGCGAATTAGCGCTATAGGTTCAATGTCAACACATGAAATATGTGAATAAATGCATTTTGCTTCATTAGAAAGGATCAAGAGGTCTCGTCTTTCTCTTTTCCTTCTCCATCCAAAGCACTTTTCTTCATTTTTCAAGTTTTTCCTTCACGCCTCTCTCCTGTCCAGCCTTTCCCCAAAGCCATCGTGTGGAGCCAGAAATGTCAGGAGTGAGAATCCGAGAGATCAGTACACTCCAGCCAGGAAACCTGATTACTGCAGTGACCTTGGCTGGCAGCAATCCTTTCATCACACCAACACAGAGTTTAAGTTACAGCTTGGTTCCTACTTGTATCTACGTGTATGAACAAGTATAGTGAGAGACAAATACTGATTGCCTACTAGTCAAAAGCACACACGTGGAATGCTTTCTTCTGATACAGAAAATCAGTGGAATGAGAATCAACACATTTGGTTTTGCAAATGTCCATCAAGATCTAACTACTGCAGCAAACCTGTAATGATGCATCATGTTATTTTACAATTTACATATTTCTGTGAGTTTCGTGCAGAGGTATACAATAAGTAGGAATGAAGACTTGCAATGGTTAGTGAACTGTCATTCCCTTATCATAAATCTAAGCGAGCAGATCTTTGTTTATTTAAGAAGAGCTCACAAATCGATAATTTAAACATTAGGCAATACATTTCCAGAGATGATCCAATATATAGTGTAAGGCAAGTAAAAGCAATGGACTGTAAAAACAGGGATCTCATAAAACACATTCTAAGATGTCAAACTTAGATAGCACAGATAAAATTCAATTGGCATACAGTAAAAACTGAGTAAGAAAATCTTTAACTTCCACATATTAATCATCAACACTAAGTATTCTTGATCAATATATGCTAAGCAAACACATCTGTACTTCAAAATCTTTACCTTCATGAAACACTCTACTGCAGAACTTTATCTTGACTGTTGATACAATGTACTCAATAGATTGTTGAAATAAAATCATGTTATTTATTTTCATTGTATTGACACAACCGTCCAAATAGCATCACTTCTGATAGGTTAGTCTCTAGCAACAGCCTGTAAGAGTATACATATTCAATGATCCCGTTAAAGCACTGCTAAATGACAACAGGTCAACGTCTCCCATTCCAACTTCAGCATGCATGGAAGATGACCCACATTTACTACACAGTTCGTTGGACTTTCGGAGTTAAATTTTCTTACTGCTTTGGTCTGTCGTCAGTAGCGTCCGTTTCAATCTCCACAATGCCTGCTGCAGTCTTGACGAAGTGGATTTTGGATTGTCTTCTCGGCTGTTAATTGTTGTCGTCCTCTTGACCTTCATGTATTTAACTTCATCACGTGTACATCCCAGGCTGGTCGCAGAACACTCTTCCATCTTTTTGTTTTCTACAGAAGACCAATGCCTGATGGTTTCATCCAACTTCTTAAAGAAATCAAAACTGTCCTATGCTTCGCTCACTATGGCAAGGCCGCTTCTTAGACAACATATTCGCTCTTGGCCCATGTTAGTGAATCATGGCAGAGTTGTCTCCCATCACGGCTCATCTGATTTCCATGTTTCCTGTCCCGGTGTTTCATACTGCAGACAAGAAATGGAGAGAACGACGTAAAGCCCAAAGTCTCCTGATGCGTCTACATCTGTCCTAAGAAAACACGTCACACCCACAAGACGAGGCATGAGCGTGCAGACGGCACAGCGCACTGGTACATGCCTAACGAGCTGTCAGTGACGTACACGTCCTCCAAGCCTAAGCCTGATCCTGACAAGTCCCCAATGCTGAGGCAGAACTCTGCAGGGCATTGACAGGAAACACTTTCTGGACCTCACGCAGACACCCACCCCTCCACCTCCCCGCGGAAGTCCGGGTGCTCTAACCGTTTAGCTACTGAGGCTCTTAACAAAAAACTGCCCACATTGCCAATACATATAGACGTCAATACTCTTAGATGTCACTTATCTATCATAGCTTGCACTCTCACATGACAACTCTTCCTCAAGCAGTAACAGTGAGAACTCCATTCAGCAAGTCCAACACTACACCTATCCTTTACGATGGTACAAGATACTTACGTATTTCAAACATGCGCCTGAAAATGAGGCACACTACCTAGATCTTTCTAGTTAATCGCATACGATTTCGTACAACGTTCTCGCAGTAAGTTTTGCGTGCAGGGGGTGAAATCACGAGGGAATTGGAAAGAAGAGGAGAAAGTGATTCCAGTCCTTGACAATGAGCACTAGGCCTAGAGAGGTTGGACTACGCTACAGGCCTACAGTCTACACCCAGTACAGGCTCTGTCCTCCACAAGAGACCTGTAGAGGGCGCAGACGACGGCTGTTGAGGACAGGCAAGCCTTGGAGTGGACAGGTGTGCATCAGTGCTCCTTCCACTTCTCCACATTCTCCCTCAGCAAGGCCACTTGCTCTGCAAAGCAAGAAGTGGCGAGGCTGATCAAGGCAGCTCTAGAACAGTCATCAACGTACAATCGAAACCTTAACATGAAGCAGCTCCTAAGGTGACTTTAGCTCTGCAAGAGAATGCGAGACTCAGCAAAACAATTCTAAAATAGTCATCAACGTACAGTCGAGACATATGAGGAGTACCTGAAACTTTTCACGTCAGTCAACATTCACACAACATTAACGAAAAAAAACACCCACTAGTCGTCACAATTATATTGTTTTCTAGACGAACATGGGTAAGGCAAGAAACAGTACAACTTAATCCAAACTAAATCATCGGAAGAATCACATAATCGTCACAGAAAATATTACTGAAAATGCTCATTGAGGTGAAACTGACATTTTCTTTGGTGGTTATATAAGTACAGCAAGTGGATTTGACTGTAATTTTTACTCATGTAAAGGTAATAGAAAATATCAGGATCGTGCCAAAATCTTTAATGGAAAACGTAAATACTCCATTTCATTTTGAAATGTTAGGGGACGGACGTCTATTACCGGTTATCCACAACATTATCTTATACACAGTGGCAACTCTCACAAATACACAGAGTGAAATATCATTTGAATACTATCATATTAGGTCAACGTTCCATGCCGGAACACATGAATGAAACATGTAAATATGGTGGATAATTCTCCTTTGCGTTTCTGGTAGATGCCACACAAAGTACCTTACATATACAGTGTTTGACTGACAATCCTTCATGCTAAGCTATTTCAATTGTCTATCTAAAGCTTTTATTCTAGATTTATGGGATAATTTGCCCTGTAAGTAAACTTATATCTTATGGAGGTTCTCTTTAACGTATCCACAAGTGTCACTGCTAGAAAACCAAGCTGTAAGTTAATAAGGTGTTACGTTATTCAATGTTACTTGTTCTTATCCACATTACATCTGGATGCAGTCTCTCATCCAAATGCCAGATGAGAGTGCTAGGGAAAACTATGAACAGTACATGTAGTAGGACTTGGCACTGGAACATCTTGCAGCAGCTTTTGACAATGAGCTGTTAAGTGGAGACACAAGCATTCCAGACTATTCTGCTTCGTCTCCAGTGTTAAAGCATTAGTCCATCCCGGCATTCTGCTAATGGCCACACCGACGTCCACGAAGACTGCAGCGTCCAAAGGACCTGCACTGGTGCTCTAACGACTGAGCTCGGGGCTCAGCGCTGGCTTCTTTCCATGCGGACTGGAGCTCCAGCTGGACTACTCCATCCAATAGAATGTCAAAAACATGATCAAATGAAAACAATAAAGTATCCCCTAATCCCAGCTACAGATATTCAAACAAATCGTCCTCAGATTGCCCCCGTGATCAAAGAAAGGTTTCCGAAACTTGATTCGCCTAATCTCCGAGATCGAGTCAATACCATTACATTTATGTGTATTGATTTTCTGAGTAATTCATTTGCTGGGGCCAGCAAATCAATAATGCCAAGGCTGTTCGCAGTTGTGGTGAACCGTCTTGGCTTGAGCCTCGGAAAAGCCGTGCCACGAATCAGTATTATCTTCTCCATGAACAATGATGTCCTAAATCATTCCCAATAATAAGCCATCACTGCCTGATATCGCTTACTGGCCGAAAGAGGAAAGCAGTTTTATGCTGCAACGCGAGACGCACAGTTCATTGGGACTTCAATGACAGGCCCCAGGACAGCTCAATAGGGCAAGGATTAGTGGTGGAGATGATGGAGGCAATCAACACAGAGAGGCAAAAGTCACGTGACATGCAAGATTTGTGGCACGAAATGCTCATGCTCTGACAGCTAACACGATATCACAAGGGGCCGTGCAACTCAGACTAAACAGTTGGAACAATCACTGGTAGACCACGCAGAGGCAACCAGACTATTCGATCGGAGACATCTCACCACTGATTCC